>RJWJ010045330.1:0-11798 GCA_004363605.1 Indri indri
TTAAATTCAGTACACCAATACGATTATATTTATTTTTAGTGTTTTAAATCACACTGTAACTAGAAAATAAAGTATGTGAAGATCTTAATTATGAATATATAATTAATGTTTTGTTGAAATGAAGGGAATAAAAATCTTATGGAATAAGTATATAATGGATTATGAATTACATATATGTTTATTTTATCATCTAATCACTAACCAGACTAACAAAAGAACATTAAGCACACTCAATAAATAACTAAAATCAGCCATCATTGGTATTGTATCACGTTTCAGTCACATGAAAACCAAAGCTTTGCACAAGTGCCTTTGTTCCATCATTATAAACTAATCTTTGTCAATGAAGAAGGAAAAACATTTTGTTTAACAATTTGCTAGCTTTTTCTGTAACTTTCTAAAAATTAGCATATTACAGGTAGATCTTCATTTGTACTCCTGCCTCAGAACATGCAATTATTGGGCCTGGCCGTAAAAATGTTCACCCGAACTAAAATCTAAAACAATTACTTTTTCTATTATTGTTGCCCCTTGGGGAATGTGTGGCAGCTCTGTCTCCCTATTAAACGGTGAATTATAGGGCAGAGACCATGCCTTTTTCCCCTTGTTAATCTCCCATGGTACCCGTCATTACTGTGAGCCATTTGTTGGTCCTTAAGTAGCTATCAATTGACTAGAAAAGAGATGACAGAAAATAATTATGAAATCATAAATAGCCAGTGTTTCCAAGGTGAGCCTTGGGTGCGGGTTGGTCGTGGTGGCAGGAGAATGTGTCTAGTCGTGAAGATGACAGCATCCCATGACGGGCATAATAAGCACTGGGAGAAGAGAAGGCTGCTGTCGTGAGGCTTCAGATAGCTCCTGCCTGACAGAAGGCCGTGAGCAAGTCTCCTGACAGGAAAGCGGCGTCCTGCAGCTGCGCAGCAATGCTCGGTGGTGTTTAATTCGAAAATGAGGGGAATAAGAAGTGGGTTCTTAGAAAGCAAATCTGCAGTCAGTCTTTCTGTTGCTCTACTTTAGAACCATGTCAAACCTTTCATTTCCAGACCTTCGATGACTTTGCTCAGAATCGATTTTTGTGTGAGCAGAAACTAAAAGCTGCCCCCTCCACCCTCACTGAAGAGAAAAAGCGTGATATTTAAAGTTACGCTGACATTTAGTGACTGCCAGTTTGCTATTAAGTAATAGCTTTCTTTGGAAAAAAAAAAAATTAACCAAATACCAAACCATTATTTTACAGAGACGTTTAGCGTTAGCTGGTTTTCAAAGCCATTGTGGAACAGCCGCCAAACCGTTCCATTAAAGAGATTTCTTACGTGCAGAGAGCCTAACACTGCAAAATATGTGTTGTAAAATTTCTGAATAAAAACTGGCTTATTGCTCTAGTTTTAGGTGGTTTAGTAAATATCTGTAAGATCATGCTCAAGATAGTTTTTACTTGGGAAATAAAATTCACACTACCCCTCAATGATCAATCATGTGATTTTCTCAAGTTTATGTATTCCCATTGCCCACTACAAAATATGTACATGTTTATATGTACATAAGCAGTGATTCAAAAAAGGAGTTATATGAAAAACAGGACCTTTGCAGAAAGAAAGTTCTCATACTTATTAATGAGCTCCATTTCACATCACTTTTCTCATTTTCTTGTAATTTGAGTCAATGAATGTGAATGAAGCTTATTTAGACTTTAACATATGTACGGATATGTTCAAGTTAAATTACGGGTGAAACAAAATTTATAAAAGATTAAGCTTAAGAACTCAGATTGGATACCAATTACCAGAAACTCTGTGAATTACGGTAAAACACGATTAAACACTGAGCTGCTCCTCCTCTTCCACTTCCTCTTCCCTTCCCTCACCTTCTCTTTCTAATGCAAAAGCCATTTGACAGGGCCCAGGAAGGTAGGTATTTATTTGCACAGGAGTAAGGGAAGTGATGGGTGGGTAGTCATGGTGACCAGAGCAAATGTCAGAGGCCAAAAGCAGTGAGGAGAGTGTCCACAGGGGGCCTCCTGGCATGGAATATTGGAGCCCAATTAGTGAGAACATGTATCCACACACAGGGGCAGCCCAGTGCAGCACGTCAGTGACATCAGCCCACTGTAGAATGTCAGAGACCAAGCCAGGTGAGGAGGTGTGCACCTAGTGTGGCGTGTGGCCCAGCACAAGAGCCCAGTGAGTGTAATGGGAACAGTCCCTGTGGGGCAAGAGGCAGTGGCAGTGACAGAAATCTAGACGCAGGCCTGAAGGGCAGGGAGGGAAGCTTTTGACCAAATAAGTACATATATTAAGTATAATGGAGTCAGTTTTATCACTACCAGAGAGGGGAGTACATATATGAACACAGAAAAAACTCAAGTAAACCTATGGTGTTAGGTTGAAATTAAATGTATTGCTGTGAACATATATCTAGAGAGAGAGACATGCACATGTATGCACATTTAGCAGTGAATATAGATGCAAATGTGCGTGTACATGTGTATAAACAAATCTATCCAAATTTTCCTTTGCTTTACCACTGAGAGAGAGAGGGACTGGGAGCAGCACACCTCAACAGCAACGAGCACACCTGGTGCCCAGACCTGGGTTTCCGGATGCCAGTCTCCCACTCTCCACTAAGAGGAACCTGATCTTCTTCTTGAGAAATGGCTGATTCCAAGGCTTATGCAGGGTAAGTATAAGATGAGCCTTGAACATCTTGCAGGACCAGAAAATAAGGAAGTACTCGGAGAAAGATGAAGATGTGTCAAAAGGACACGGAAGGCTGTTTGAAAAGGCTCCAATTTGAGCATCAAAATAAATGATAATAATGGATGATAACCTATTGACGAAAATAGGAGGTTGTGAGTCCATACTGATAAGAATGGGTAAACTGAAAGTTTGATGAGGAACAGGATATTTACAGCTTCAAAGTAATTTCTTACAAAATATTTATGCATTCCAAAGGAAAGAGTATTTTTCACAGATAAGCTTGGCAGATGCTGCCTTGACCAAGTGATTCAACTTATCACCAGTAATGGGACAAATCAATTGTATGCTAACTAAGAGGAAAAGAGCACAGCCTCACTTCCATAATACCCCTGCCAAAGATACATAAGGTAAATCTAATACGAGGAAGCACCAGAAAAACCTCAAATCAGGTAAATTCTATAAAATAATTCTCCCGTAAACTTTGAGTGTCAGGTTATGAAAATTAAGAATAAGCTAATGAATGCTTCCAGGTTGAAAGAGACCAAAGAAACATCACAGCAGATCCTGCACTGTTTTTATCTATCCATCCTTCTCCTATAAAGGACATTACTGGGACAACTGGCAAAAGTTAAATGAGGTCTGGGGAGGAGGTGATAGGAGTCAATCCTTGCTAACTTCATTGTGCTGATGTTTACATTTTGATTATGCAGGACAACTTTCTGCTTTGAAGGAAAAAATACGCTAAAATTTTCAGGAGTGATGGATTATCTATTTAGCAACTTACTCTCAAATGGTTTAAGAAAAAAAAAATTCTTTATAGTGTCTTAGCAACTTTCCTGTTAGCCTGGGATTGTCCAAAAAATAAAATCTGAGCCCGAACGTATAAAGAAATTTTCCTCTTAAGAGATAATACAAAATAATCTGAGAGAAGCCCTAAACTAATTTGGCAGAATTCTATTCCCTCAGAATTGTATTCCCATTTTTCATTCAGGTAATATGATCAGAACCTACCCTGTGAGCCTAGATAGTAAGTTATTACTGATACCATATTGGAAACATCAGGAAGACTGACTCACTCACACCAACCTTCTATGATGCCTGAATTTCCATAAATGGAAAGTCTTTCCCATGGGGTGAGAATACTCTTTGAAAAGGACTGCTTTAGGATACAATTTTCTGAATGCCAGATGAAGTATTACTGACAGGAGAGGACACATAAAAAAGTATATGTGTGAATTAGGCTCATCAAATCCTTTTGTCTTCCAAACTTATTTTGAGCATATGAGGGGGGAGGGAGGAATGTCACATCCTGGCAGAGAAACCGAGCCTTGGTGTGACTAAGCTGGAGTCTGAAGGTCAGAACAGCAGACAGCCATTAAGTCAGTATGACCAGGGACAGGGTGGTTCCAGGTAGGTGATTGAGCCGGAGCAAGGTGGGCCAAAATAACCAGTGACCACAGTCGATTACACCTAAAAGATAAAATAAACCTGAGGGTGGGTTATAAGAGTGAAGATCAGTTAGCCAAACATGATTGACAAACTAGAGAACCAAAAACAGAAAAAAATATTCCAAAGGCAAGTACATAGGAGAGTAAGGACTGACTGACCTTCCATAAGAAAGAGCGCACATGCTGAGAGAATCCGGTGGGGTGTTGTTGTGTGGACAGAGTTGTCCTTTACTCCAATGCACCCCTACTTGCAGTTTCAAGGTTACCATTCACAGATTCTGAAAACCCAGAGTAGAATCGGAGAGGGTGGGCCTTCTGTCTCTGCCTGCCCGGTCTTGAGTTTTGCAGGTGTAAAAAAGGAATACACGGTCATGTGGCAAACAGGAGATGCCCACTCAGAACTTCCTTCACGGAAGGACTTTATGCTGAATTGTGGTGAATGCAGTCAACAGACAATCAGCTCCTTCAGGGTCCACCTGAGCTGGAGAGAAGCTGCCTCACTCCAAGTCATACCCTTCCCAGGACAACCCACATCAGGAAGCTGAGCAAGATAGGAGTAAAATGCCCAGCACCTTGGGCCTCACAGGAGACAACTCTGAGGAGCAGTGTCCACTCCAGACTCCCCCTGGGTTTTCTGAGGCTTCGTAGAGCCTCCGCCCCAGGTCATTTTGCAAATGGCCCAATGATGCTGTTTTCCTTTCTGTTCATTACTGTTAATGCCTAATAAACATCTTTTACCCCAAATTCTATCTCAGTATATGCTTCCAGAAAACCCAACCTGTGACAGTAGGTACAAGAAATAATCTGAGACAGTACCATGGAGTTTGGGAGAGGAATCTTTGCTGCTGAGCTGGAAAAAGGTATATGGGGCCAGGCAGCCCCCAGGACAAGGCAGTAGTCCAACTGTTAACACTTTCGCTGGTTAGGAATTGGGATAGGATATTAATGGAAGAGAATCCAGCAGGTGTGATGTGTCAAGCATTTGAACCCCTTGGAGGGAGTAGTATTGGATGGCTATTGCTAAGAGCCTTTGATGTGCTACACAAAGACAATGGCAAGGCGGGGAACAGTGAAAGCCAGTTGAAACTCAGTTGTGAAAGCCAGAGGGTGATTTTGGTTGTAAATGCAGCACCTGGGGCTAAGGTAAGATGGAGTGAGACAGTGAAAAATTTAAAGGATGCCAAAAGCCTCAGTAATCAAGAGCGACTTTCTCTCAGGCATGAGACACCTTCCTTAAGCTGATCCCTCTAAGGAGTTGAGGTTGAGAAGAAAAAGAAAGACACCAGATCCCTTCTTACATAGCTGCTTATGAATATTTGGTTATCTTGTTTTAGTGACTACAAATGTTAGTTAAAAATGTACATAGCATGCCATATTGGTAGGTGTGTTCGTTTTTGTCTACACCAGTGGTTCTCGACAGTAATATTTTGCTCCCGTGGACATTTGGCAATGTCTGGAGACACTGTGGGTTGTCACAATTCAGAGATGGGAGAACGTACTACTGACATCGAGTGAGTAGAGGCCAGAGATACTGCTAAACATCCTACAGTACACAGGACAGTCCCCTTACCCCCAACTAAAATACACACACATACGCAGACAACAAAGAATTATCTGGTCCAGAAGTTTGAGAAATCTTGGTCTACACCCTAGGGCAGTTACCAGTTGAAGTTCATTAATTATTATGTAAATGAGCCTGATCAGGAGTCCAGCCTCCAGGGGTGGGCTTTAGAAACCTCAATCATCACTATTTAAGTAGCACTAGTGGGTTCCATCATTAACGTTTGACATTAGTGTTGTAAGAAAAGTGGATTGGTTGCAAATAGTGAGCAGGCAGTTGTTTTTCCATACACAGGGCTGTCAAAGTCTGGTGATCTCAGTAGCCTGTTCCCCTCAGGAGCTCTGGCCTGGAGCTCCACTCCAGCTTGTCTGTGGGAATTCTATCACACGACCCAACTACGAGTTTAGCTTTTTCTTGTTATCTGTCTCCAGCGCTCTTTAACTCCTTATGATAGTACCAGTGGCTCAGGACAACCTACTGAAAACAGCAGTCATTCTCCCCTTCTGGAAAACACCTCCAATCAGTGGCCATCTTCAGTTCCTGGTTCCCAGCAAGTAGAGTTCCTGGGGGAGGCAGGTGGAGGCTGTTGGCTTCCTTCCCCACAACATCACTAGCAGGTGTGTCTTATAAGGAAGTGAAGTCTAGTAATGGCACTGCATGCTACTGCTACCACTAACCTTGGCATATTTGGATCTTCATAACTATTAGGTTATTTTTGGTAGATATCAGTATCCATCTTGGTATAGTCTCTCTTCGTGAACACTAAGATCCTCAAAAAGCTAATTCCTTCAGGCTGCCTCTTATCCTCCTCTTTTGTCTCTTGTGTTCAAGCCTATCAAACCTATTCACCTTCTCTCAGTCCTAGGAGATTTCAGAGAGTTGTACCCTTTAAATGAGGCCTTCTTATAGCTTTGCCATAATGAATTTAGTGCTTTTGTTCCCAGCAATGTGCTATTTCAGCTGTAATTCCTGCCCGGTTCAGGTACGAAAAGAGATCTGAATTACTACCTTGCAGCATTAGATAATACCATTGCAGTCATGCCTCACATAATCATTGATGTTTCGGTCAGTGATGGACTGCCTACACCACAGGGATCCCATAGGAGTATAATGGAGCTGCTCTATACAGGTGTACCATTTTTGATCTTGTTACCATATTTTTATTGTACTTTTCTATGTTTATATATATTTAGATGCACAAATACTTATCATTGTGTTACAGTTGCCTACAGTATTCAATACAGTAACATGCTGTACATACAGGTTTGTAGCCTAGGAGAAATAAGCCTTATCATATATAGCCCAGGTGTATAGTAGCTGTACCATCTAGGTTTTTGTAAGTACACTCGATGATGTTCACACAACAAAATCACCTAATGACACATTTCTCAGAACGTTTCCCTGTCATTAAGTGACATAATGAGTATATCTGAGGCTGCCAAAAAAACCCACATTCAACTAATTCATACTTAACTATAAAGTTTGAGTCTCCCTTTTCTGAAGAGAATTATTTTCTTTATTTCACCACACCAGTACCTGAGCAGACATAAAGTCTTTACAGGAAGTATGTGATTGTCACACAATGTGGTCAGGGAAGAATTTGCCTGGCACCTGAGTGATCCACTTACCTATTGCTTGGTCCTCTCTATAACAAATTGACTGTAAATGGAAAAATACTGTTATCTAGACAGTCACTGCAATGATTAGGTTCTGTTTCATGGCTCGCATGGTGTGACCATGGGCTCAGAGCCCTTGGGCTGAGGGTCAGGGGTAAAAGCCAGGGAAACCTGTGGCTTGTTCGATGTGATTCCTTCTTCTCAGGGATCACGTCCCTGTGAGGCCTGAGGTTCAATACCTGAACCTCATGTATTTTGTCCAGGTTTATGGTTGTTGGAAGCAGGAGGGTAAGTTTGCTACTGGTTTTACCATAATGGTTGACACAAAAGTGCAAAGACATTTTTCTGTTTTAAACAAGCATAAAGTGGTAGACTCAAGTCAAGCACTGAGGTTGGTCACTAACATCTACCTGGGTCTAGTAATTCAGAGAGATTGAGTTCTTAAATAAGACTGGAGAAAATGAAAACTATTGAGTAAAGCAAACATCATTCTGGGTAAACTCTACACAAGTATTCTTTGCATGGTTGACTGAGTTATGAGTATAAACAGAAGTGATTCCAGTTTTAAAATCATTGTAGCTTCTCAGTATAATCAGCATATTGGGTAACCTTCTGATAATCACAGGTAACTAGAGTCAGAGTTTTTATCCTGCCCTTCTTCCTCAATGGGCTCTTCTAAAGAAACCTCTTTTGTTCTGAGCTGTGTTTCCTTGAGCGGGAGCAAGCTGGCCTTGCTCAGCTGCCGGGTCACTGCCCCTGTCATGTAAGTTATCAAGCCTCTCAGATTCCTTGTGTACTTATATGAGTCCTGTCATTAACATCTGTATTCCATCCACTCTAACCCCCAGAAGCCAGGTGCTTATATTCCTGGCTTAATTATCCTCCCCTTTGATCTCTGTTTCTTTTTTCTTTGCAATCAGTGTCAAAACTCCTCAGCATAACAAGGAGAATATTTCTTCTCTATGAAAACGGGAGATATTATGTACCTTGTCCATTGTGGAAGCCATGATACATAAAATGATCCTCCAAAAAAACCTGTGCACATTCACAGTGCACCTGAATAAAAGAAAAAAAGAAAGAACATGTAGTAAATATGTTCCACAGTAAGATAAATTCTATCAGTTGAACTGTCTTTTTAATGCATTCCCTTAAGAAACTCAGATTCTATGAGGACATATTGACTATAAATTATTTCATTGTCCCCTTCTAGCTTTTAAAATTGGAAACAATTAAATGTATGCAGAAAGATACAAATGCTAATACACACCCCTCTGATATAGTCATGTCATCCACAAAACAATTTTCCTGAAAATGCCTGCGTTAGCGAGAAAGGGTGACATCGCAAGAGAGGACTTCCTGACGTACCAGAAATATATCTCTGACAAGATTGTTAAGCTTCAGGGGCTGTCAGAGGAAAATCTTTGGGGTTATTAGTTGCTCATATTCTGACAGTAAAACATGTTCTCTTGAGATTTAGGAAAGTCAATGTGAACCTGACACCACAGGGCTGACTTTCTCCCTCGACAGACCTGTCCTCCGTGAGAAGTCCATCCTTATGATTCAGGGAGGGAATCGTGAGAAGTTGTGATTATATATACCACTGTATTTTCCTTACAATAAGAGAACCTACTTTTCTTTCTTCTTTTATTTCTTTTGGCACTTTTAGAATTTTATAAATGATCATATAATTATAGCTTTATGATATAGGTTTAGAAGAGTGTTGTGATTTCTAATTTTTCTGTTACACAAGGATGTTATTTTATTATTTTTACTTAATTATAATCCAGTTACACAAATATGAGATGCTCTAGAAGTTTTAAACAAGGACAGAAAGTCACTAACCCACAGGTAAGTGTGATGCTTAATTTTGTGTGCCTTACCTTAGCTTCTCACCACTATCAATTGAAACATGTTCAGCCTGCACATCTGAAAATAAAAGTTTCTGTCTAACAGAGTTTAGTAAGAAGGGGTATTTTGCCTTAGTATTTAAGGGTGAACTGATAGGTTTCAGAGAAAGAAGAGGAAATTCTTTGAGGTCCAAGCCAACAAGGTCCAGGCACATGTGGAAGGAGAGGCAGTAGGAATTCCAGGAATTCCAGAGCCAGAGGAAGGCCATAAAGACTGTCTGTCTGGGAGGAGGGGACCAGTACATGCTTTCTGAGAGTATCTGAATACATGTTCTGGGAAGCAGGGTAAACGGACATTTGTTTCTCCTAGTAAGAGAAATCTTCATCTTCTCCTGCTTCTCAAGGCAACTGCACAGAATTGCACCTGCAAAAAAGGCCCCCTTCACAGCCACAGGGGCAGGTGGCGGGGAGGGGCACCTAGCCCAGCTCTGCTCGTGTATACCAGAGTGCTGGGCTGTCTCCATCTAAAGGAGAGGATGGCTTCAATTTTACACCAGGATACCACATGGGATAGCAGAAGCCTGCCCTGTCCTCTTTTTCTCAATCTCTTCATTCTGTCTCCTCCTTCCCCACCTCTGCTATCTCCTTCAGTACTTTCCTTCCCCCTCCTCCCTCTGAATGCTGAAAGCAATATTATGTGAATAAGCCAAGAAGATGAATTTGACATCATTAATGAATAAATGTAAAAGAATAATGAAAAATGGGCTTGTGAAGAAGGTAATAAATTGATGGGGTATATTAAAATCCAGAGTTGGAGATTTGGAATGGCTTGGAATATTTTGAGCAAACTAACATCAAGATAAAAACAATGGTTGAAAGATATTTTTCCTGGTAAAAGTGTAAACTAGACCAAGATGAGTCTAAAGAGACTCATTTCAGTTTCCCATGAATGAGTAAATTATAAGGAAAATATTTGTGAGAGATTTAAGAAAACTCAAACTATACTGGACCAAATGGTCTTGAACCAGCTCAGACTGCATGTAGTCTTGAACCAAACAATTTTGCTTTATACTCAGAAAAATCAAATAAGGATCAATGGAACATGCTTATGGCAAAAATCTAATGAAATAATTGAATTCTTGTAACAGAACTTTTAAAAAATATTCTGTTACTAGAATTTAGTTAATTTAAAACAAGTCACCACATGAGTAGCTTGAACATATATGGAAACCAAAAAAAAAAAAAAAAAGCAAAATATTGCAGAATACCAGATAGATGTGTTTCTAAGGTATGCGAATAGACCATTTCTACCAACTATAGTATGTGTATGATCTAAAAAAAAAGTGATTAATTCCTTCCTAATTACTGAAAAATACTTTCAGGTCAACAGGATAATGGAAAAATTCAGTACAGGAAGCCCCTGCTTTCAATTATGATTTCTTCCTGTAAGAAAAATTCAAATTGCAAAAGTAAAGAAAAAATTGTAGGTCTTCTAGATAGAGATCTATTCCTATAAAATTTAAAAACTGTAATAGATTTTCAATACTCAATTTTGGCAGTCTATTTCCAGTATTTTGTACATATTTTTAAATTTTATTCTTTTCCCTTATAATTGAGTACACAATTAGCTGAGTACTGAACTGAAGCTAAAAATTCACCATTTTTCACATAGCCAATTATTTCAATCTTTGTCTCAATTTTGAAGTTTGTAAGACCTACACTTACTACTTTTTTCTATTTATCATTCCATTTTTTTTCTAAATGAATAAGGGCAAATGCAATAAAATATTCAAATAATGAAGTGCAAAATTGGCAACACTGGCAAAATAGAACTATTGGCTGTCAGGCAGTGCCAACATAGCTCAAAATTCTTCTTTTTCAGATATGCATGAAGTTTAAATTCAGAGAGCTACCAGAAGGAGTTTATGGACATCAATGCATAGTAATATAAAATGAAATAGGAGTTTATGAAAAATAAACCTATAAAATTCAGGATCCATCTATAGTTTTCAAAACCACCCTTCATGGGGTAGAGAACCTGCAGCCCTGGGGCCACATGTGGCCTTCTGGATCCTTGAGTGCAGCCTTTGGACTGAATCCAAATTTTACAAAGCAAATCCTTTCAACAAAGGGATTTGTTCTGTGAAGTTTGGATTCTATCAAGGGGCTGCTCTTAGGGATCTGGAGGGCCACATGTGGCCTTGAGGCTGCAGGTCCCCCACCCCGTTAAGATGATACTAAATATATATACGTGTGTGTGTGTGTGTGTGTGTATGTATTCTTTCAGAAGTAAAGCAAACATGGGGAAGATCCTTATCTGCAGTTGATCTTGACCAAGAAAAAGAATTGGTTCATGCTGTAAAAATGATAGGATATTGTAGAATAGTGAATGTACCATCTTGGGGAGCCTTAATAAGAGATGAAAGGAAGGCACACATGGAATTTTCAGATATGTGTAAGAGACTTTAAAAATGCAAAGTTCCAGTGGTTCAATGAAAAACATTTGGGGTACACTTCTTAGCCTTCTATGATCTTTCTTTTTTCTTTTCTATAATGAAATAACTCTATTTTAAATCTTCAATTACCAACCTTAATCTAAAAGGTCTTTAATGTATAAATACCACTTC
>RJWJ010045331.1:0-11803 GCA_004363605.1 Indri indri
CATTCCAAATGTCACATGCATCGTCCGGGCTGAAAATCAATCTTCCCTCCGCCCTTGGATTTGTTTGAAATGTAGTGTGGGGTCTTCGGGCAGAAAAGCCAGCAAATGTCGAGTCGGGGACTGGGGTCGGGGGTTGGTTCTGGCAGCGCCGTGCCTGCCTGGCACTGTCCACATTTCTCAGCGGCCTCTCTAAATTCCCTTGTTCTCCCGGGGCCAGCTCTACTCCTGTCTTCCGCAGTGGATGGAACTGGATCCTCGCATTCCATCCTAGTCACCCCCCAACACGTGTACCGTGAGCTGGGCATCCTTGCCCTGCCTTTCAGTGTTCGCTGACTGGTTCATGCGTGTGACTCTCATCTCTCTAATGAGCCCCTGCCTTTTGTTTGTCCACACCAGTGTCTAGCTGATTGCCGGACGCTGGGAACTTGGTAACTTCTTACGGACTGACTTATGGTCGTTGGGAAAAGGAGAGAGATTCTCAATATTCTCTCCCCTCCTGCACCCCACCCAGATTCCTCAGCTTCCCTCCCTGTTCCAGCCACCTGCCGACTCGTGTGGATTGACGCAGACCCACCCCATGCCCCGGGATGGTGGTACCAGACTCATCGGAGGGTTTCGTTAATCACCTGATAATCTCTCCAAAGGAACTTGACATAAAACAAAACAAATCAAATGCACAAATCACGTCATCTATAAAACAAAAACGAACGCCGTAAAAAGGGAGGAAAAATTTAAGCTACAGTGAATACTAACTTTAACCTATAAACAAGACCGGGGCTATTTTCTGATCCTGTTTTGAAACGAGAGCTATTGTAAAACAAAGAAAGAAACTTAAAATAATAGCAATTCGAGGCAAAGTGGGTGTTATTAAAAGTTTGTGATGTCAAAGAGCCAGACTCCTATACCAGGACTGAGATTTAATATGTACTTCACACAAAAATAAATCACGTAATATTTTCATGGCAGGCATAGAATTTTATGGCTTTTATGACTATCATGGAATTGGGATTCATATTTTATAGAGATAGGTCTAATAACATCAAGAAAATGCTCTGGGAAAAATGGGTGCTTAGAGAAACAGGAGTGAGCACCCAACAGAAGATGAAATTGGGTGTAATTAACGCCCACAGTGAGGATGCCCATCCGCCCCATGGGCGCCAGGCAGGGCCCAGGGCTGTGAAGACAGTGGTTCCATGAAGGGTGATGTCAGGAAAAACCGGGAACCCCCCGATGCTGGCTTATTTGATCCCAGAAAGCCCATCGCTGAGGCGGGCGGAGAGACACACCATCCCATCTGAGACAGGAACACATTACGCCCGATCTCGGGTGTGAGCTCCTGGGTGTGTCCCCATCTCCCCAGCAAGCAAGTTGGTTCCATTTCTGCAGGGAGCGGGTGCCATCGTGGAGGGACCCCCAGGACCTCCTGCCCCCTCCCCCCATCATCCCAGCCACCATCTCCCTGCGGTGGACTGTCTGAGAAGTTACAAGACAGGTAAAAATAAACCAGCAGTGACTATCTGTCGCCGGGCACTTTGTTGAGCGTTACGAGGATTATCTGGGTGGATCCTCCAGCCGTCCCACGAGGCAGAGAGCTGGGGGTGCTGCCCTGTCTTCCTCACCTGGGCGCAGGCGCCCCAAATGCCGTGCTGGTGGACGAGTGCCGTGGAGAACACATGCCTTTGACGAGATGAGGTTGAACGCTTGATTTGAGAATCGTTTTCCCCTCCGAGCCCCAGATTGCAAACTGGCTTCCGGACCCGGGGCCGACTGGCCCGTCGGCCGGTCACCACGCGGCCCCTCACTCCCGCTGTGGGCTGACACTGACTCCATCCCGTCTCACCATCTTCCCCGTGCCGGGCGGACCGCCGAAGGCAGTGCTGGTCCAACAGCGCCAAGCAGGGACCTGCGCCACAACCACCCCACGTACAGGATGTCATGATTCCATCCGTCTTGGAAACGTTTCTTTCCATGTCCTCTGGATGCATCTAGCTCCTTTGGACGCATCGTGTGCTGACGTTGTCCCCTGTGGGTTCTAGACCCACCTCCGTTACTCGGTGACCTTGGGAAGGGCCCAGTGGCCTCGGCCGTGAGAGGCGGGTGAGCTCCGAGCTCTTCTACTCTGGGGCACCGTCGTGAGCAACCAGGGTGAGCAGACGCTCTGTGTGAGCTGCAATGTGCAACAGGCACAAGGGCCGGAACATAATGACTTGTGTGGCCTCTTTCTATCCTCCCTCCCTCCCTCCCTTCATTCCTTCCTTCCCCTTCCTTTCCCTTCCTTCTCTTTCTCTCCTTCTTTCTTCTTTCCTTTCTTTCCTTCGTGTGGGTGAACCCAGGCAGGCATAAGCCGTGCAGAGAGACAGATCCAGAGTCCGCCCTGGGGGCCTCTCTCCTGGTGTTTCAGCCTCTCCCCGGCATTTTAAACGTGACTCCGATGCCCGCCGAGGCCTGCTCTGCGTTGGCGAATGGCGTTTTCCAGCAATATTTCTGCTCTGCTCTCAGAAAGACGCGAGCCCTGCCTCGAACGGCATCTGCGGAGACGCGCTCCGGAGGAAGCCACAGCTCTGAAGGGCTGGGAGCCAAGCTGTCCCTGTCCCCAGGCTGGGCCCTGGCCTGCCTTCCCCGTGGCACTTGTGTGAGGCCTGACCTCCCCGTAACCCTGGCCGGCGAGCCGTGACGAACGGCGGGTCACAGTCCCGGCAGAGGCTCTGTGCGCAGAGGACAGAATGGCCTCATTCCCCGGGATCACGAGGACGACACACCCCTGTGAATTGCATCCTGGGAGGGATGGAGCCCCTGGCTGGGCTCAGGGCCCAGAGGGGCTGCCACCACCCAGGGCGTGCTATTCTGGAAGCTTCTCCCAAACCTGGCGCTTTCAAAATGTAGGAACAGGTTTCCAGTGCTGTCTGGGCAGGGCAGCTCTTTAGGGCACCTAAAACCCTCTCTTTAAAGGTTCGTGGTCATTTGCATTCTTATTAAATTGCTTTGATAAAATATTCAGCCACAACCCCCTCCATTTGACTCTTAACTTGATAAGACATAATTTGCCATTGATTATTGCTCAAACATTCCTGGCACCGCGTCACGATCTGCTCATACATCTCGCCCTCTCGCTGCCAATTCGGAATGGAGGAAAAAATGGTTTCTTTGACCTTTGCCCCGTCTGAGGTGGGACTGTCAGGTCATCAGGGCCACCAGAATCCAAACACCCCCGTCCACCGCCAGCGGAGACACAAACGCATGCGTGCAGCTCTGAACTGAGCTTTTTTTTTTCCCCTCTCTCGGTAAGATACAGGTATTTTTCAGAGTCGGAAAATGTCTTGAATAAATGAGCTCCGTATATATATGTTTTTAATGCGATTTGCCTGTATTTATTTGGGTGATCACAATTTATGCCAAGTGAAAAGGTTAAGAGTCCTGGAAACTGAATTATTCCATTTATTTGCAGACATGATACAGTGCAGGACGGCAGCAGGGAGAATCCTCCCCTCGCCCCGGCCCCGACCTCACCCCTGACCTGCAGGTGGGCACCGCGGCTCTGCACGGCTTCCCAGGACCAGAGGGGTCACCTTCGGGGGCCGGCTTGGGGCCCGGGGGAGTCCCTTTGTAACTACTGACTTGCATGAGCACGTATATGGAGTAGCTTCTGGTACCTTCTCTTTCCTTCCCCAGGGACTGTCTCCCAGCCTGTGCTCCTGCGACTCCTCTGAAGGGCTGGCCCGCAGTGAGGGGTGCTCAGATCCACTCATTCCTCAATCGCGCTTTTCTTTTTTTTTTCTTTTTGAGACAGAGTCTCGATCTGTTGCCTGGGCTAGAGTGCCGTGGCGACAGCCTAGCTCACAGCAACCTCAAACTCCTGGGCTCAAGCGATCCTCCTGCCTCAGCCTCCCGAGTAGCTGGGACTGCAGGCATGCGCCACCATGCCTGACTAATTTTTTCTATATATTTTTAGTTGTCTGATTAATTTCTTTCTATTTTTAGTAGAGACGGGGTCTCGTTCTTGCTCAGGCTGGTCTCGAACTCCTGAGCTCAAACAATCCTCCCGCCTCGGCCTCCCAGAGTGCTGGGATCACGGGCGTGAGCCACCGCGCCCGGCCCTTAATCACGCTTTTCTTTGCAAACTCATCTTCCCACCGGTCATGTCCTCGCTCCACCTGACAGCCTTTGGGACACGCAGGCACGGTTGGCCCTCATTTCACAGACTAAGGGGCCTGCAAATGGTTTCCCCTTTGCTGGGGGTGAGGCCCCAGGGCCCTGGCTGCGGTCTCTCTCCCTGTTCCCCCCAGCAGGGCCATTTTCTCTAGCAGCCAGAGGTGAAGGAGTAGCATTGGGGGGTCTGGGCTGGGGAGACAGTGCGAGGCCACAGACCCCCGCCTCCGTCACACTCTCCTCTGCGCCTGACAGCTCCGGGCTGCGCCCTTTTGGCCATCTCCTCCCCATCGTGGCAGATTACCCCGCAGTAATTGGATATCGGCAACCAATCACCGAAGCTTTCACATCGGCTTCATCAGTGACTCCCAGACGACCGCGCCAGGGTCCCTTCCGAGGAAGAGAAGACTGTCATAATTGCACGTTAATGTTCTAGGAGACGGGGAAGGCCCAGGGGCTCGGCCCGCCCAGGAAGGCAGGGAAGGGGGCCGCTGCCTCTGGGTAGCGGAACCAGAACCCGGCGAGGATTCCTGCGGTGAGGACAGAACACCCGGCCTTCAGGATGGAGAATGTGGACCCGCAGCTCCAGGGGAGGTGTTCCCACTGCTCGTAGGGGGCACGATGGAAGCAGTGGGTGGGTGCTGAGGACGTAGAGGGAGCTGACATTGCTGTCCCGTCCGCGTGGTCCCCAGGCCTGCTCGGAGGGCGCCGGCGGACAGACCTTCCACACCCGCATGGCGCTGTGTCTCTGTGGATGGGTTCTCTGGCCACAGAAGTGTGCGTGACCCACGCTCAGGGCAGCCCAGCAGGGCAGGGCAGTTGGGCAGCCCAGGAGGGAAGGGTGAGGGCCAGTGGACGAGTGTCCCAGCCTCTGTCCTCTCGGTGGGATGATTCCAAGGCCTGCTCCTCCCAAGCCCCACTGCGACGGCCCCAGCAGCCCACAGGGGGTTAAGGAGCAGGGTTTCGGATTCCTTCTCTTGCTTATTAACTTGGGTCTCCCTCAACTGCGCTTCCTGGGTCCCTTCCCAAATCAGCCAACGGCCCCCATATTCCTCTCTCAGGATTTATTTCTGCAGAGACCTCAACTAAAGCAGACCTGAATGTCAAGTGCAAACTATTCAGAGATGGGGCGGCAGGGCCTGGGTTGCGGAGGATTTTTCGGCCGTGGGAACACCTGGCACACCTGCCCTCTGCCGGGGCAGGGGCACAGCCGCCCGCCTTCCCGATCGTCCCGCAGGCCCCGACCGTCTGCTCTCCGCCAGCCCCCGGCAGCCCGCGTGCTCCGGGTGATGGGCAATCCGAGTTATCCGGAGTGTCTGGGCTGAGGAAGGGAGCTGAGCGCTTCTCGCTGGGAGGGATTTTCAGCTCATTTCACAGATAAAATCAATCAGATCTAAATCGCATTCTCCGTGGCCACGAGAGGGAAATCCAAACAGCAGGGGCCAAATGCGAGAACCCCCCCCTCTCCCCACCCCACCCCCCCAACCCTGTGTCTGGCTCTGCCTTGGGCTGGGAGGGCAGGCCCGTGGGCTGTCAGCGGTTCTAGTACCTTCCACCAGTGCTGCTGGACAGGCTGGGCTGCCCCGCACGGCACAGCCCTGGCTTGGGAAGCTCCGGCAGAGGACACAGCTGCAGCCCCTGCAGGGGGATGAGGTCGGCCACGTAGCACCCTTGCCATCGGTCACGGCAAGTGCGTTCCCTTTGTTTTCTGGATGGCGTCGACTGGGCGTGAGGGCTGGGCAAGGGCACGATGATACCAACCACAGACTGACGCATTCCTTCTGTTTTCCCCGGTGACACTCAGTGGAAGAATCGGAACGAGACGGCTGAATGTCTCGCAGCAGCTCCGCTGGGCTGTCCGAGGCCTTTGGCCATCGAATGGTGGGGATTTCTCCGTGTTCCCCCACGTCCCCCATCCCCGTTGTACAGGAGTTGGGACATCAGTCCCTTTCTAGGACAGCTTGGGGTCAGTCCCACAGCCCAGGGACGGCACACACTGGGAGCTGTGTTGACGCTTGCATCTCCCTGCCCGGACTCTCGGTATTATCCACCCCCGGAACCCACACGTCTGGAGTGTGTCCTTTCTGTCCTGTAGCGACAGGGCTGCCACTCAGACCAGGAAGCTCAGAAGGAGTCCGAGGGGCAGGCACCCTGTTTTCTCTTCCAGCTTGAGGACGGTGGCGTTGATCCCGCCCCACGCTCCGGGCTCCTTGCAGGCAGGAGGGAGACCCCTGCTCCCTCGTGAACGGCTGTACTTTATGTAAGTTTCTGTGCACGCCCAAATAGGCTGGGCTGAAAGGCGCGGTATCCAGTGGAACAACCGTGCCACGTAGATTGCATTTCGAGGGACCAGGGTTAGGGAGCCTGAGGCCACCAGGACAGCGTCTGCAGGGAGTGAGCTACAGCTGCCAGGTCCTCTCCTACACCCTTTGCTACGGTGTCAGCACCCCGGTTTGTTCAGGGGAAACACTTCGTCCCCCTTTTAGTTCACGCGTTTCAGTAGGACCATCCCAAGCAATGGTCACATGACCCACACCAAGCCAATCAGAACATACATGTCTTTTGGGGAGAGCACTCGAAAGAGAGAATTCATTTCTTTTCTAGTTGGTAGAAGGACTGGATGTAAGACTGGAGCTCTGGCAGCCGTCTTGGCACCATGAGGCTAAGATCTGCCTGAGAATGGAGCGGATGCAGAGGGAGACAGAGAGAGAGACTTAAATAACCTTGCTTTGGATCAAGGGTCCAGCAGGCCTCAGGCAGGATCTAGTCCTGGACTCACGTGAGCTTACAAATACTTTTTTTTTTTTTTTTTTTTTTTGCTTAAACCAGTTTTATTTTAACCATTCTTGTCACTTATAACTGGTATGTGGGCGAATACCCAGGGCTCAGAGGTAGCCCAGCACACTCCCATCCATCCATTTCAGTGAAATTTATTCCATTCAATTCGATTCAACACACATGTATTCAGCTCCGTTCAAGCCCTGCTCTAGACGCTAAGGAAACATGTCAGACTTTCATCGTCAAGGACCTTATAGTCAAGAGTGGGAAACAGACGCACCAGGAATTACGTACAATCTAAGGTTGTAGCTGCTCAAAATGTGTTGTTGAAGGAGTGTACACGAAAGTCACACTAACTATGCATGTTAATTCCAAGTCGAAAGCAACATGATGTGGGGACCCAGGAGGTGAGAGATTGATTCCGCCTGAAGCTTGTCAAAGCTGGACGGCACCACGGCTTCTGCCTTTCACCTGTGAGCATGCAGTCCTGCTCCTACAGTCTAGGAGGGGAATGGTCCAGCCTCGTCAGTCTGTCCAGTGTTGTATACTATAGCCTGGGTGTTACATATTCAGTTAACAAAGGTCATGTGGGAAAAATCAGATTTAATGGGCCACCTCTTCATTCTCTCCGAGGCCAGTGTCCGTGGAGAAATGGTACCATTTTGAGAAGTAGGAGCCCTGGAGGAAATGTTTACCCGCCCGGGTCTTGGGGCTAAAACCCTTCCGACCCAGCGGCTGGAACCGCGCCCTCCGTGGGAGGTGACGGTGGTGAGGCCGGCACCCCCTGCCGCGGCCCCGACGCCGGCCGACAGACAGGTCGGATTAATACATCACCAGGTATGAAGGCGCAGTTAGAATTTGACTGAGGTACTTCCAGCCTGAGAAAGGGAACGATTTATCAATGCAAACTTAATAACATCTATTTGAATCTAACTAAAAATCAATATTTCATTACCAAATTGTTAGTGAGAATGAAGAAAAATTGCGGAAGTCGGGCGGTTTGGGGCTGGGGAAGCGTCGGGAGTTCAATGTGAAGACGAGATGATTCATGAGGCCGCCCCGGAGTGAGGGTGAAGGGGGGCCGAGCAGAAAGCACGCAGGGGCCCCCTCGCGCATGACCTTGGCCGTGAAGGGGGAGACCATAGAAGAGGAGAGTGACTGTCACTTGCCTTCAGGGACGGAGCCGCCACAAATCACAGGGACTGGCCCGGGCAGGGGAGGGCAGACTGGGTGCAGGTGCAGGTGCAGGTGAGCACGGTCGGGGGCAATTTAACGCTTCGGGCCCGGACATCACAGTCCTGCGGCCCCCACGGGCAGAACACACCGAATGGATAAAGTCCAAGGGGCTGAGGATGGCGCCTTGCGGGGAGTTCATGCAAAAAGGAGGAATAGCCCAGAAGGTTGTGTCATCCCCCCGATACGATGGAACTCCAGACCAGCGCCCTTCCCGTCCCGTCAGAAAACTGGAAATGATGGCGTGTGTCTGTCTGACACGGACACAAATCAGCCACGGGGAAGGTCTGCTCTCGGTGAGGGGTTTGGGGAAGATTCCGATCCGAACATACTGACCTGAAAATGCTTTGCAGGGCCGGGACTGGAGGAGGGTCTCGGTGTGAATCAAACCCTTGAATTTCTTCCCAAACC
This sequence comes from Indri indri, assembly GCA_004363605.1. Lineage (NCBI taxonomy): Eukaryota > Metazoa > Chordata > Mammalia > Primates > Indriidae > Indri > Indri indri. The sequence goes on from RJWJ010045331.1 coordinate 8,569, forward strand.
TGAGACATAAATGAAACCCCAGGGTTTGTCTGTCTGTCGTCAGTCCCGTGCTAGTCCGGGTTCGGTTTCGCCGCTCCGGCCGTGTGTTTGCTGGGAGGACTTGGGAAGGATGTGTGTTTGTCCTCTAGTGAGGAACAAAGGAGAGTCGTATAAGATGTGACTCTCACACGCAGGGCCCCATAAATTAAAATCCGGCCTCTGCTTGCTCTAGTCACCGAGGGGGCTGCAGCGGGGCCCAGCGGGACCTTGGCGCAGATCGGGGCCCACCTGCATTTTGGGAATCGCAGGAAAGGAGGCGTTGCCGGCCAGACTGGCCCAGGTCTCAGACCCTAATTTCAGTATAATTACCCTTAAAAGGAGAGCATGAGCTTCTTGGTCCTAAAAGAAAATGAGATGTACTTGGACGGGAGATAGGAATGTACTTTTTTTTGTACTAAAAACGTTTTCAAGCACAAAACCGGTCTGCGTGGAAGGCAAGCATCTAAAAGCGTGGGCGGGCCGTAAAGTAAGCTGGTGTTGTCCTGGAAGGAGGGCAGGCAAGGGCAGGGGGCTCCTTCACTGCAGCTCTTGGGGGACAGGCTGCCCTGGGCCACCCGGCCGGGGCTCCTCAGGCTCACGTGGCCACAGACCTCTCGGGAGCAAAGAAAGCCCTTCCAGCCAGGCGCATGGTGACCCGCGACCTTGGGGACTGCTGACTCTACGCTGGCACCGTACCGAGTTCTCATGTGAATTTCCTCACTTACGCCCTGGGAGACAGTCGCTGTGCCTGTTGTCTCCACTGCACGGGAAGGAACCGGGGCTCAGGGACGTTGGGGGACCTGCGCCAGCTCAGACAGGGAGGCGCAGGGTAGGATTAGAACTGCGGTTCGCCCCCTGAGGACGTCACCCACTCACTCCGTTTGCAAAGCTGCTACGAGGCTCAGGTCAGGTGGTTCGGGCTGTGAAAACCCTCGATGCGTCTGAGCCTCTTGTCCTGAGTGCGCGTCGCACTGCTGTGAGCCGGCGGCCCGCGCGGTGCCCCGCGCCTCAATTGTTAGCGAGTATCCTTGCTGGTGTGGTTCGCAGTTCACAGCGGAGCCGGCCCAGGGTGGCTGTTGAAAGCCTTCAGGCCCCTGCTTGCGTACTTGTCCCCAGTACACACCTCGGGGACAAGAGAAAGAGTCCGAACAGAGCCGAATCCCCAAGGGCTCTACTGAGCTACCTCTGGGTACACCGTGGCAACTCAGTGATCGTCCACCTCTGCGGCATCAGTGCCGGTGTTTGCACAAGGACTCTGTGCGGAGGCCCGTCGCACAGCTTGGGATGGTGGAGCAGGTCGGGGACGTGGACACCTCCAGAGGAGGGGTGAGAAGGAGGAGAGTTAGATGAAGATTCTCTTCCAGGAGCCAGTCGGAAGCGCCCAGGGGAGACTGGGCTTAGCCGGGCATCCGAGTGCAGGTCTGGGTCCTGCGACTACGCAGGCGGATGCCTGTTCTCATTCCGTGCTGGAACCGGGGCAGCGTGAGGACTTGGACACAGACCCCTGAGCCCACAGTGACGGTTCCCTTCCCTTCCGCAGCCTGTGACGGATTCCCCTTCCCACCCGCCCTCTGGCACCAACTGTGGCGCGACCATGATGTCGCAGGGGTGGGATTTTACTTTGCACAAGAGACGTGTGATGAAGAACGTCACCGACGAGGTGGGGAGCCCGAGCTCTCTGGCCTTGGCGTCCTTTCCACGCTTCTCTCGGGGTGGTTGAAACGAGAGAGGAAGGTACCGGAAAGCGTGACCGGGGACCCCTCCCTGAACAGGAACGCAGAGTCTGACGATTCGGGTCCCGTGTGTCCCCCACGCACGGGCCTCTCCACGGACAAAGAGGAGATTTCTTGGGGATTTCGCAGGCTGTGCTCATCCCTTCTTCACGCAAGTTGTAGCAAAGCTTCCGGCTTCTTCTTACTCCTTGGTACCATATTCCTTGTCCAAGGTGTCACCGGCCAGCCTTAACCATTTTAATGTCCTCTGAGGACACACAGCTGTTTGCATGAATAGGCAAAGGAAAAAAAAGTTCTGGAGTGAACACAGCCCCCTCTCAGGGCCATGTGAACATGCTGGTTATTCAGAATACAGAAGAATGTGTGTGTTCACGGGAGCGTGTGTGTGCGTGTGTGTGCGTGTGTGTGTGTGTGTGTGTGTGTGTGTGTGCAGAGTAGACTGACGTCATGTTCAAAAGAGACCCTGAAAGCAAAGGTTTTACGTGGGATTTCAACACTTTCCGGTCTTGCCTTTAAAGTGCCGCGGTTTAATCGTCTGTGTGTATGTGGCTTTGCCCGAAAGCTGCGTGGCATCGCCGCCTTCATTTGGCTTTAAAATACAGAGATACGGGCCGGGCGCGGTGGCTCATACCTGTGATCCTAGCACTCTGGGAGGCCGAGGTGGGAGGATCGCTTAAACTCAGGAGTTTGAGACCAGCCTGAGCAAGAGCGAGACCCAGTCTTTACTAAAAAAATAATAGAAAGAAATTATCTGTACAACTAAAAATATATAGAAAATATTAGCCGGGCATGGTGGCGCATGCCTGTAGTCCCGGCTATCTGGGAGGCTAAGGCAGGAGGATCGCTTGAGCCCAGGAGTTTGAGGTTGCTGTGAGCTAGGCTGATGCCATGGCACTCACTCCAGCCCGGGCAACAGAGTGAGACTCTGTCTCAAAAAAAAAAAATACAGAGATACGGGAGCCTCCGTGCTACCAAATTCCAGAATTATTTGCAAATTTCAGACCGTGCTTGAGTTTTGCCATCTTACATATACGTAGTTAGGAAACAATATGAAAAACCCACTTAATCATTATCGTGAGATTAAAGGATTTTTGGAAGCTGAGCTGCAGCCACATCCACATTCCCCGATAATTTCTTAATTTTCTCTCAAAATCACCTTTCATCTTCATAAAACGAACTGTAAAAAAAATCCTTCTGAATTCCGTAACGTGCCAAGAAAAATGGGGAAAAATTAAGGAGGCCCCTACCTTTTAATCATTCTGTTCATAAAGTGCTTTCACTGCATGCCAGGAAAAAAAATGGAAGGCTCTGGTGTCTGAGGTATTTTGTGCCATAAACTCCCATAATAGACACAGATGGTGAAACTGCTTTGGAAGTGAAGAAACCAGTGTACACGCAGCTCACCCTAACATATGAAGAGATTCAGGGCTGACACATGAAGCAATGCGTTTGGCGCGGGGCCAGCCGCGCACTCTAATTCAGCC
>RJWJ010045332.1:0-11779 GCA_004363605.1 Indri indri
TGGATTAGCAGAGTTAAAATATTATAAGGCCTCTGGGAGGCCAAGGCGGGAGGTTTGCTGAGGTCAGGAGTTTAAGGCCAGTCTGAACAAGAGCAAGACCCTGTCCCTACTAAAAACAAAAAAATTAGCCAGGCGCATTGGTGCACATCTATAGTCCCAGCTACTTGAGAGGCTAAGGCAGGAGGATCACTTGAGCCCCAGAGTTTGAGGTTACAGTGAGCTATGATGACACCAGTGCACTCTGGGTGGGGCAACAGAGTGAGACTCTTGTGTCAAAAAAAAAAAAAATACATGTATATATTATGAGGGCCTTTTTATTATGTAGGAGGAGGGTAAAGATAATAACTTTGGATTTTGCTAAGCAAGCATGTTAACAGTTTTATAACAACAACTGAAAGATTATAACTAGAGGATATAGTTTCCAAAGCGATAGAAGGAAAAAATGGAATTTGGAAAATAAATGGAAGTACACTGGTAATAATCACAACAAATATAGGAGACACATCCAAAATACAGGAACACAGAAAAGCTGAATGTGAAAGGATGGGAAAAGGTACACCAACAAATCCTAACTCAAGGAAAGCTGGGGAGCTGTATTAATACGACAAGATAGACTTTAAATGAAAAAACATTACTGGAAAATGATGCAGCCGCGGTGGAAAAGAGTTTGGCAGTTTTTCGAAAAGTTAAACAGAATTGCTATATGGATTACTTTATAATCCATTATAGTATGGATTATGCTATACTATACCAAAGCCTCTCCTATGCATATACCCAATAGAACTGAAAACAGAAACTCAGACACTTGGATGCCAATGTTATAGCAGCATTATTCACAGTGGCCGAAAGGTGGAAGCAACCCAAGTGTCCATCAACAGATGAATGGATAAACAAAATGTGATATATACGTAACTATGGAATATTATTCAGTCATAAAAAGGAATGAAGTCCTGATACATTCCAAAACATAGATGAACCTTGAAAATATTATGCTAAATGAATTAAGCCAAACACAAAAGGACAAATATTGTATCATTCCATTTATATAGGTATCTCTTTGTTACTGATATCTGGCATGCTCAGAGAATGTGCTGTGAATTATTTTAATTTTTTAAATATCTTGGATACTTGCTTTCAGTGTGGTACATGGTCAGTTTTTTCAGGTGTTCTGCATGTGTTTGAATTTAAATAGGGTGTTTTGCTGATGCTAGGTATAGTGTTCTATATATGTTCACTAGGTCATTTGTCATATGTGTTCTTCGAATCATGTATATCCTCATTGATACATATATTTTGTGCTTGTACTGTCAGTTACTGAGAGAGGTGTATTAACATCTAATATGATTGTGGAATTGTCTTATTTCTTCTCATATTACTGTTTTATGTATTTTCTCATATATTTGCTTTATATATTTTGATATTATATTTAGTTGCATACACATTTAAGGTTGTTATTGATGAAGTTACAGTTTTTTCTTATGAAAGAACTCTTTATACTCCAGTCATAATTTTTACTTTAAAATTTAGTTTGTTGGATAAGAATATAGTCACACCAACTTCCTTCTTTTAATATTTACATGATACATATTTTTTATCTCTTTATTTTCAACCATTTTTAATCCTTATGTTTTAGATATAAACTTTTATAAATAGCATATCATTAGATAAAAAAATCCAATTCAGAAATATTTGTCTTTTAAACAGAAAACTTTGTCCATTTACATTAAAAACAATAATTTTGGTTTATATCTATCATCTGATTTTGTGCTTCCTTTGTAACCTGCCAGTCCTGTTTTTTTCTCTTATTTTTTTTACTTTTTTGGATTAAATACTTTTCATCATCCCATTTTTCCCTCCTGTTTGTTTGGATGTTATACCCTGTTTCAGTTCTTTCAGGGGTTACTATAGAAATTACAATATTTGTATATAACATATCAAAGTCTAAAGTTAATCTACATTGTTATTCTCCTCCCAGACTATGGAGGGACCACAAGAAATTTTATTCCCCCCTCCTTACTCATATGTTATTATTAGCATATATTTTAACTTATTTTTTATTCAACATCATATGAAATTATTTTCGTTTTATTTGGCCAGTGTTCATTTAGATTTATCCACATTTTTCTTTATTCTTTCTTCTCCTGCCTTGCATCTGGGAGCACTTCCTTTGGATTTTCCTTAGTGACCGACTGCTGGAGGCAAACTCTCTGTTTTGGCTTGTCTGAATATGTCTTTATTTTGCTGGGCAAAGAATTCTAGGTTGCCAGAATTTTCTCTTAGCGTATTATCTCCTGGCTTCCACCGTGGCGACTGAGATGTCAGACTAACTTTTGCTCCTTAGAAGGAATCTGTAATTTCTCAGTCGTGCCTTGTAGGACCTCCTCCTTGGTTTTGGTGGTCTGCAGCTTTGCTCTGTTGTTTCTACGTGCAAATTTCCTTTTATTTATCCTATTTGGGTTTCACTGGGCCTATGGATTTTGCATTGGAAAATTCTCCTCTATTAACTCTTTGAACGTTGCCCCTCCCCATTTAGTTTCTCCTTTCTTTCTGGTACTGTGATTAGACATATATTAGACCACGTCACCCTATCCTCCATGCCTCCCAACCTCCCATGCATATTTTTCATCTTTTTGTCTTGCTGTGTTTCATTCCAGATGATTTCTTCTAATCTGTCTTCTGGTTCACTAGTTTACGCTTTGCTGTGTCTAATTTGTTGTTAAAGCAACCTGTGAGTTTATTTTTTAAAAATAGCTCTATTGAGGAATGCTTCATATATCATAAACTTTGACCATTTTCATTGTACAGTTCATTAAGTTTTAGTGGATTTATAGAGTTGCACAGCAATCACCATAGTTCAGTTGTAGAATGCTTTCATCACTCTAGAAAATTCCTTTGTGCCTGATTGCAGTCACTCCACTGGCTTTTAAATTTTAATTATTACTTTTTTTTTGCTGAGAAGTTCTTTTTGGTTATTTGCAACTTTGGTTGTTATTTATTTTCTCTTCTTTGAAGCTATTTTCAAGCTTATCTTTTACTTCTTTATATAGGATATGCAGGGTTATTTTTAAGTCTGTATCTAATATTTCCAATATCTGAATTATCTTTTGCTTCTATTTACATTTACTCCTGGTGCCTTGTTTCTTTGTGTGCTTTATTAGTTTTGACAGTGAGTTCCCTGGAAAATTACTTTTCTGAATTCTTTGAGGCCTAGGTTGAAGGTGCCTTTCTTCAGAGAAAATTCTGTGAGATCCCTAAGACTCTACTAGTCCAGAATTGCTTTCTGCTTTGATAGCTTGAGGTTTTATACTATCCAGTGATGTGAATTTGGGGCTTAAATCTGCACAACTCTAACTCGTAAAGGACCTGATTGGTATCCTGGTCATCACTGTTTCCCAGCAGAGTACAACCTTACAAAAAGAGATTAGTACATAGTCTCTCTTAGTTTCCTTTTAGGCCTTGGTGAAGTAGCTCTCCAATTTTAATTTGCCCGAGGAGCCTATTAAAAAGTGAAGATTCTTCCACCAACAGAAGAGATTATGATTCAGTGGGTGGAGTTGCAGCCCAGGAATTTGCATTTTTAATAATCACCAAAGATGATCTAGATCTAGATGGCACTTTCAGAAACATCTGTGGAGCTCATAGTTTCATTGGGTCCATTGCACAGCTTCATTGACTTTCTGTCTTCCTGGAGAGGGAAGTGTTCATTAAAATGTTCAAGAACCATTTATCTCTTTATATATATATGGACAGATCTTATATGCTCAACAACACTTATATGTGTTGTTTGAGCCTTGGTATGGGAGAGAGTGCTGTGTACCCATGCAGATATGGCTCTCAGTGAAATAATGATGAGAGCACAAATATCTTGCATATAATTGCTCAAATATTTGCAATACTTTGAAGAAAACAGTGATGTAAAAGCCCTGATTTGTGCTAAAACATTGTTTAGCTTCTCTCTGCCTGATCCTCAGTTGGTGCTAGAGCTAAAGAGAGTCATCATTTTCTTGGTGTGATGCTTGGATCGAAACACCAGGATAAGTCAATTTGCCTTTCTTAAAAGTCATTTTTAATTCCCACCTTCTCTGGGCTGAGTTGAAAATGTGTGAATTGAAGCCTGTGTTGAAAATGAAGAAAGATAATGCACTGGGGCCTTGAAGCTTTTAAACACATATTACTAGAAAGAGTGTCTATAAAAGGGCTTTTAATGCTGTAATATATGTAACATATAATATACGTTACATATGGAAGGTAAAACTCATCAGAAATGTGAATGGGAAGAAGGTAATTGAGAGAGAAAAGGCATTACTTATTCTCTATTAAATGAAGAACTTTAAAAACTTTAAAAAGTAAGCCAAACTATAGCAAGCCAAGTAAGGAAAACAGAAATCCAAAAACTGACCAAACTTACTAAATAACTTGATTTATTGCAACATTACTGCATCTCTGCAGGTCTGGTTCCATGCCAGGCTGTTTCTTTGGTGTCTCTAGGAGAACATATCAGGGTAAAGCCATACTTGATGCTCAGCCACAAATCTCACGCTTTATACACTTGAAAATAATGAATGTTTTTGATTCAAGTTAATTTCACTTTTCTTCTATATTATTAATGCTCCTATCCTTTTGGAAATTGGAATGTGGAATGCAATGTGGCAAATATTAAGAAGTGGGACAAGCTGTAGGAAAATAATCTGATGTCAATTTACTTTTCTCCTGGAGTGGAGCAATCCTTTTCGGGCCCAGTTGGGTTTCTCAGCTGCCTCAGGCAGCCACACAGAGAGGGTGGCTCTCATTGCTGCATTCTCTCAGTTCTCTCTTGGATGGATAAGGGGTCCCCACTTGGGGCTAAGTGGGAACAGACATGCTTAGACATGTCTGACTAGAAGGGGGGGCCACCCAAAAGGCTCCTTAGGTGAGGGTCTGCGCAGCCTCTCGGCGGGGCAGACATGAGTTAGCCCTTGGCCACGGAGGGGAGAGTAGTCCTGAGAAGAGCCACGTGCCACCACTTGGACCAACCCTTGGACCTGTGGCTGGGTTCTTTGGATGACAGGGGCCTGTAAGTAAATTCTAAGGTCTCCCACTAACAATGCCAACAAAATAGTGGGCACAGCAGCCTGGTCTGGGGTGTATTAATTGAGTGCAACACAAAGGGAAGTGAGAGTTCTCCTTGGCCTCCTCACACACCACCAAGTGCCCTGACTTCCAGGGAGAGCTCTGAGGTGATGGGGGAAGCCCGTGGACACTGTGCAGAGATAGGCCCCACTGCATCTGGCAGTGGGTTTGTTCAGGGCTACATCTGAGCACCTGCCCTTAAGTACTCAGGAGCACTTCCCAGGAGGCTCACAGTGTGAGGGTGGGAGAAACACCCAGGGCGCATGGATATGGGTTACTGTTGGCCACATGTTAATGTCATTTCATTGGCCCTGCAGGCTTGTGAGGTCCAAGGAAACTTGGGTTACGTGAGAAAGGAAAAGCATACCGTAGTTTGGCAAACAAAATGTGTCTTTGTGTGTGAGAGTGTGTGTGAGAGAAATGAGCTTTCATTTAGAAGCTCTGGCAGTGGCTTCCACTGGGTCCCAAGTCCTTTTTAAATGATATTTTCTGAGCCTGGAAACCAAGCAGGCAGATCATGGAATTTTGGCTGCAGATGTTTTTTAAAAAATGTAGGCCAGTAATGAAAAAGGAGGCGGTAATTTGGCTATGAGGGCCTTTTGGGCTACAGCGCAAACCAAGCAGAGTTACCATGGTGGCGCTCCTACTATTTATATAAACAAAGGTTTTTTCCCTGACAAACATTCTTCACATTTAATAATCCTCAATCCACAGGAGCCTCTTCCCTCTCTTTGTGTGTAGCTAGTTCATGCCATTTGGAATTGGGGAGAGTTTTATTCCTGTGTGTGCTTGTTTTCAGGCACCCAACACACTTCAACATTAAGTGTTAAGTACTAACATCTTGGAGTGCAGAATGAGAGGTGCTTTAGAGACTGTGAGAGTGATCATCCTGTGTGTGAAAATGGAAACTGTCTTCTTGCTGATGCAAAGTCTGCCCGGCCAGCCCACACTGAGCATTCATAAGTATGCAGACTGCTACTCTAATTCAGCCCAGCAAAACCTGTCCTGCACCTACCTAACTTCTCTGTCTCTCCATGGCAGCCTCCATATTGCCATTGCCAGAGATGTCACCCTCTTGTTAGCTCCTATCTAATTATTTGTGAAGTCTTAACAAGCTTCTGTATTGTAAGAGGACTCATTTGGTTATGAGGAACAAAAACCCTATCCTATCAAACTCAAGCACAAAAGGGAATTTATTATGGGATCATGTAATTGGGAAGGCACGGGTAGTCTGGCTTCAGGAATCACTGGATCCAGCTCATGTGCCCATATCTCCAGAGGGTCCCAGGTTCAGGCACATCTGACACGGTCCTTCCTGCCCCCTACCCCCGCTACCCTCATAGTCTCTAGGAAGACTCCATCCTTTTAGACACTGAGTATCAGAGGCAAGAAACTTAAAGGGCTTTCAGGCATCCTTTCCCTAGGAACCCAGAGGGATCAGAGATTTCAGCATGCTCGGGTAAGGCCATTTGCATGCTTCTGCCTCCTGAACAGGCAGGCACCTCTCTAGACCTGCCCTCGAGCTCAGGGCAGCCCAGGTCTCTCTAGTTGTTGCCTCATTGCTGCCCTCAGGGATCTCCAGAGTCAGCAGGGAGCATTGAGGGTCCCTCTCCAGCTGTAAGCACCAGAATTCTCTATTGATGCCACTTCCAGAGTTTCCCTAATGAATAAACTGGTTCTATTCCAAGGGTATCAAATGTGCATGATGTATGTACTCAGAGCACCAGATTCCAGGGATCCCGATTATGTCCCCCGGCTCTCCCCGGCAGCAGCCGATCTGTGGGTCCATATGAGGCTTACCACGTTAGCTTCGTTCCCCCAACTCAGGTCCTTCATAACTGCAGGACCTCGGTGTCCTCCACCACAGGCGCTTCTGAAAGTCCCCAGGAGTTTGGGAACAAATCCATTATGTCCTCTGCCAGGTCTGGGTTGGACATCCTTCACACCCATAGTGCCCTCTCCTCCCGGCCCATGCCCGGCTCCTCGAGCTGGCCACCCCAGAGTCGCTGATCCTTGAGGTGCTACAGGGCCCAGTTCATGGGGCTGGCCAGGGCTGGGACCACGAACCACTGTCTCAGCCATGGCTCTATGGTCTCCTTTTCACTAAAGTTTCTTCTGCACTAAAAGATCCTCCTTCAAGTCCTCCCTTGCCCTGAACACCACGGGCTTTGGGCCTCACCCCTCGCTATTTTAACGGGTGACCAGTGGCGCACAGAGAGGCCCCCAGGGTCACAGAGCTGGTGGGTGAACACCAGGGCTGGGAGCTAGATGTTCTCATTCTCTGCTTTTTTCTTTTATATCCAGTCAACACTTTCTCTGTCAATAGTAATAATATCTGAGAGAACCAATAGCTCAAAAATGTGAAACAAGACCGTGTTGTAAATATGGCAGGGCTTTAGTTTGAGAGTCTAATTTGAGAACCTCGGGGGCCTGCGGTGCAGAACACCCCCAGGGGCCGTTCGCGTGAGGGGCTGAGCTGGCTTACGGCCGGCACCGCGCGGTCCCGAGGCAGCGGGGCCGGGCTCACAGGGCGTGGAGCGGCAGGACGCTGCGCCCTGGCCTTTTGCAGGGGCTGCGCTGGCGCTCAGATCTGGGACTACTGCGAAGATAGGGAAAGCAACGGGGCGAGAGAGGGTCACCTCGCACCTCGGCAAGAGGAAATGGTGACGGTCACAGACGGGCCCGGACTCCCTGCGTCTTCGTAAACAACTGTAACTGGTTGGCCGAACCAGAAAAAAGCTATTTTGTGGTGTGTAATTGTGAACCTCCCGCATCCACCGGTGCGTGTGACCTCGGGGAGCACAGGGCCACATGGACAGAGCGGCGACCTCATTATTAACGGGGTGGTGCCCCGCGTCCCAGCAGCTGCGGTGACCGGCAGCGGCCACAAGGGGGCGGCGCCTCACCGGCAGTCAGCGCACACGCGGCGAAGTCCCGCGGGACTCGCGAGCTGCAGAGGAACGCCGCCTCGCGGCCAGCCCTTTATCCTTCTTTATATTTCTTTCTTTCTCTGCGGGGCAGTCACACCATGCTGCAAAAGAGGGGCGTGAATGGCCCCCGGAGGCTGGGTGTGTGGTGTGTGCAGCGTCCACCCAGTGCCGTCTAGAGCGGGACCCAGTGGACACTCTGCCGGGGCGGCTGGGCTGGTCCCTTCTGCCCTCCCGCCGATCTCTCCCCTCCGTGGGTCTCGCCTCCCTTAGTAGCGGGCACTGGGCTTCAGGCACTTTTCTAGGCCCTGGGGCACAGCTGTCCCAGGCGTCCCTTCGGGTGGGGAGGGGCAGTGGTGCCCCCGCAGCTCCTCCCACCTGGCCACCACCCCCGCCTGTGCTGGAGCCCCAGACCCAGACGCCCGAGCCCACGCGGAAGACGCCGCAGTCGCCCCAGAGCTGCCTTTGGAAGGAGCGGTCAGATGGCTCCAGCCTTGCGACATCTTTTAGTCTGCCGCACCCGGGGTGTGGCTGGGATAACCGGGACTGGGACGGTGAGGCTGCGGGGCGCGCGGTGGTCACAAGGGGGCATCTCAGGCACACAGGGGCCGTGGTCACGGGGACGAAGCGGTCTCTCTCTGGGGCCACAATAAGGCCACAGTGGCAGGGCCAGCAGGGCATTCCTCTGGACAGACCCCTCCCCTCCGACTGCTCCGCTCATTGCCAGGAGTGCTCAGGGCACAGAGAGAAACTGTCACCTCCAAGCCCCGGCCACCGGCCTCCCACCCAGGCGTCCGCACCTACTCTGAGAGCTCAGTTTCCCTTTCTTCCCTTTCAGGTTTCTGTGGCTAATCTTTCTGCTTCCATAACTGGAGCCAGGACAGGGCTGTCGCCTGGGAGAGTCCTGGCTTCCCGTGTGAGGAGGAGCAGCTAGGAAGAGGCTTCCTGGCGGGTAGATCACTGCCTGGGTGGGCGTGTGGAATTAGGTGCTGGATTTACCCCAACAAGCCCTCCTACAAGTTATGCGCGGCTCATGCCTTTGCTCCTTCCTGCTTTTTGGTGATAAAGCCCATCTCATGCCTGTCACTTAAATCCCCGTGGAGCGGATTTTGAGAAGAGAATTCAGGAAGCTGACACCACTGCATCCCCAGCCAGAAGGCTGTGTCTGACATTCGATTGCAAACTGCAACTTCCCAAGGCTTTATAGCTCAGGGGTTGAAAGCGAGAAAGTGAGCCTATCTGTGAATATCTTTCTGCTTAAAAATTGTTCTCTCCTGCCTCTTTTCTTTTTGGCTTCTACCCCTTTTGACACAAGGAACACAGTTGAGGTCAGTGCGGCTGGGATGTTTCCCAGTCCATAGCCCATTAGGGACTGGGAAAGAATGTCGGCGTCTCTAAGGTAAGGTGCTGTCTGCCTCAGAGTCCTGCCTGGGCTGGGCGTGACAAAAGCTGAGCTAAGATGAGGGTCCCAGGTGGGTGGGATGTTGCATTGAATTGGAAGTTGGTTATTCAAAGCCATTCTGTTTTTTATTTTTAGCAAAGCCATTCTGAATTCCCTGGTGTCAAGGCAGCTTTGGAACTCTAGGTCCCACTTCATGCCTGCTTCTTGCTCCTGGAGCGATGACCCTGGTGGAGGGAGGGGAGGATGTGCAGCCTCTCAGGTGGCCATGTCTCTGGCGAGTCCGCACTGGCGGCTTGTCTGTGGTCTGGCTGGAGAGCTGTTCTGAAAGGAGCTGGGCTAGGGGATGGGGTGGGGAGCGCCGGCCACACCAAGCCCCAAATGCCTGTGCTTGACTGGCGTGTGAGACTCTCAGCGGTCACCTGCTGTTATAAACCCATATTCCAGTCAACTTCACCTGGCCTTGCCCATGCCCTCGCCTCCACCCCGACCCCAGCGTGCAACCCTCCAGCCGCACTCAGCGGCTGTCTTAGAACTGGTCTCCTGTGGTCCTGGGCTCTGACCTTTGCGTAACGTCGGCACGTGGTTTCCCCTGCCTGCGAAAAGGGACACTGCTCTCCCTTCTGCTCTTCCATGCAGAGAGAGATGGGTAAGCTTTTCTCTTAAGGCCCTGCAATGCAGCTGAGATTAGGCTGAGATTTTTATTAGGACTGTCCTGGAAGCTTGGACAAGTGAAGGACAGAGAGATGCAGAGTGTCCACCTACCAGATGAGGTGTCTCCGAGGGCACAGGATCATCTTTGGGGACACCTTCCACCCCCCACAGAGTTGTAACTGCCATCATCTCTCCCCAGAGAAAGCACTCTATCTACCCTCTCTATACCAAGGGTCCCAAATGGGAGAGAGGGTGGAGACTTGAATTCACCTTTGGGGCAGACTTCACTTTGTCCCCAGGCCCAGAGAGAAGAAGAAATGACTTTTTACTACAGCCCAGGACTCAGATTCTCTCATTTCCCATGCCGGGGTGTGCCATGGCCTATGACACTTGACAATGGGGTTGTTTATCCAATTCCAGAGAGAGACAGCAGCCCCACCCTCAGCGGTAGCCCTGCTTCCTGGCCCTGCAGGCTGGGCCCCGCAGGGCTGCAGCCACCGTCAGCACATTTCGGTATCATCTGTGCATGTAGGATGTCAAGAGTCTAGTCCAGATCCTTCCCTCCACCAGATCAGGTAGAGCTCATGTCTGTCCAGAACATCTATGTTCAGGTTTCTGGTGGCTTCACAGCTCCCTTCAGGGATAAAATTTGGGCATTTTCTTCATTCGAGATGGTTTTCCCAGAAAAAGGCAAATATGACTGTAGGGTGGGTTTAAGTATCAACTCGTAATGGACATAATGTGCTTGGCGCCTTCAAGTGCAATTTATGCATAGTTCAAAAAACTCTCCAGGCTCAGGTCCCAGCTAGAGCATCACACTTTTTTTTTTTTTTTTTTAGAGCATCACTCTTTATTTTTATTGTTTTAGAGACAGTGTCTCTCTCTGTCACCCAGGCTGGAATGCAGTGGTGTGATCATAGCTCACTGTAATCTCGAACCCCTGGCCTCAAGTGATTCTCCCACCTCAGCCTCCCAAGTAGCTGGAAGTGCAGGTTCATGCCACCGCACCCAGCTAATTAAAAAAAATTTTTTTGTAGAGGTGGGGTCTCACTATGTTGCCCAGGCTGGGTCTCCAACTCCTGGCTTCAAGTGACTATCCCACTTCAGCCTCCCAAAGTGCTGGGATTACAGGCATGAGTCACCATGTTCAGCCCATAACAACTCTGAAAGCTCCCCATTCCCCTTAAATCTCCTACCCCACCACCTGCCCTCAATTCTGGGTGGTTACCCTAATTTCAGGAGAAAATGGAAGCCAGCAATCCACCATCCCTTAGCTTCCTATCAGCTTACCTACATGGATAGGTGTGATGGCTCCCAGCATTTCCCCTTCTCCTCTCACACTGGGGAAGGCTTGCCACCCTGCCAAAGCCGACTCTCCAATATTCTGGATGGTGGCTGCGTAGGCAGCCTCTGAAAAGACTCTTGCTTCCATCTCACTTGCCTTCTCTTGCTCTTTGACTTGCTCACTCTGCTGGAAGCTGGCTACCATGGAGAGAACCATAGGCAAGGAACTGAGTTCCCCAGTTCGACAGCCTGTAAAGAACTGAATCTTGCCAACAACATGTGAATGAGCTTGGAGTGAACCCTCAGGTGAGCCTTCAGATGAGACCACAGTCCCAGCTTACATGTTGATTGCAGCCTTATCAGAGACCCCCCAAGCCAAATGACCCAGCCACACCAGTCCAGATTC
>RJWJ010045333.1:0-11793 GCA_004363605.1 Indri indri
CAGGAAGACCATGTATTTCTTCAATCAATAAATATAATAATTGCCTACCCTGTACTGGTCTCTGGGGTGCAAGGATGAACATGGCCCCAGGAGCTCTTAGGCAGCAGGAAAGAAAATTGTATAAACAAATACTTACCATAAAATAAGATAAAATCTACGAGTAAAATAGGTGGATGGTAGGAAGGAGGCAGATTGGAAGATTAGTAGTAATAACTAGCACTTACTGATGAATTATTATGGGCTAGGAGTTGGCTTAAGAACTGAATGTGCTGGTAAGCCTTTCAAAGTCCCCACGATGTAGGTACTATTATTATCCCAATGTAAGACACAAGGAAATTGTGGCACCCAGAGGTTAAGTAATGGGTCCAAGGCATCTGGGACAGGCAATCCACCGTGGGCCCCGAGTGTTCCTTCTTCATCTTCCTGGGCATACCCTGACTGACGCTTACCTGGGCTGTTTCTCAGGGTTGTGTTTGCACAAGCAACCTCCAGGAATAGGTAACACCTGCCCCTGGGCAAAGAGAGGGCTTTTTATTCCGCTTATTATGAAAGTGGTGGTTTCCCCAAAGTCAGCGTTCCTCTCCTGTAATTTGACGAACTCTGTGTGCAGGCATCCGTGACGGGACCTTGGTGTCACCACCGTAAGGCTCGAGGGGCACAGGGAACCAACACGAACAAACGTGCAGCTCTATGTACTGTTTCTGTTGTGAGTAACAAAGCCCTTTGTCTCTGACCCAGGCGTCTCATGTCTTCTGCCAGCATCTATGAAATGGTAACAGGCTAACTTGGTAGCTTAGAGTAGGATAAAACCTCAAACTCTGCTTGTTCTTGACAAGGCCACAGAGCCAGTAAGTGGTGGCACGTGAGTTTGAACGTGGACCATTTGGCTTTGAAACCCATTGTCTTAAACACTACTAATACTGTGTCAAAGATAGGGAGCTGACATCAGCTGGTGGAGTAAAGGCAGATTTTTAAAAAAGGATGGGGTGTTTGGATGGAATTGAAGCATCAGTGGGAATTTAACAGATGGATAAGGGAGAAAAGACGTTCTTGGTCGAGGTAGCGATGTACACAAAGGCTGGAAGCCAAGAAGCACAGGGTATGTCCAAGATACTGCAAGAACGGAGTGAGACTACAGTGCCTGGTGGCATTTTGCTGGTGACTGAGGAGAGAGATGATGTTGGAGAGACAGGCAGAGGCCAGAACAGGAACAGCAGGTGTGCCCACTTATCTCATAGAAGGCATTTTAAGAATTCTAGGCAAGGAAGGGACATGATCAGATTTGAGGGGGTTTTTTTGTTTTGTTTTTTGAGAAAGAGTCTTGCTCTGTTGCCCAGGCCGGAGTGCAGTGGCGTCATCATAGCTCACTGCAGCCTGATACCCCTGAGCTCAAGCGATCCTCCTGACTCACCTTCCCAAAGTGCTAGGATTGCAGGCGTGAGCCATCGTGCCTGGCCTAGATTTGTGTCTTTGAAAGGTTCCTCTGCAGTGGTGTGCAAGATGGATTGAGCAGTCAGGGAGATCACGTTAGCAGCTGGAGTAATCTCAGTTAGATGTGACGAGGGCCTGAACTTTGTAGCATGTACAGTTTAAGTGCCAATATTTTAATTTAATGCCTAATGATAGCAATAATTAGCTTGGAAGTGCTCCAGCCAGAACGGTTGTATTTTTGATTCCCACGTCTTGATCTTTTTACTTTATAAAGAAGTGGGAGAAGATCAGCTGAATAAAATGACGATGTTTCTTCAAATTCCAGATGAGAGAGACACACAATGAGAAGCTGGATCTCGGCCACCCTAAGACTGAGGTCAGCACAGATGACGCTGAGGGAGAGACTGTCTTTCTTCATCATGGCAAAGAATGGAGAGACACTGGCAGAAACTCCCGTCCAAAGCAGAGATTCCCAATCCTTTCTGAGCACAGCCCTCTCAGGTGGAATAACATAATCCGTAAGTACCCACAACTCACTTTTTCTTTTTCCTCTTTCGTAAGGAAAAACTCTAGTAACAACAATGGTCGTGTGTAGTTTGGGGACATCAGTGATGGTAGCAAGGATTATGAATGTATCTGCTTTGGCAATGAGATGTGGATAATCTACTCTTGGTTCCCAATGTTCACAGATTTTAAGTTTAGTTATTGGACATTACAGTCCAAAAGTTATGCTTCGCTACACATTGTAGGCTTAGTGCAAAAAAAAAAAATCTATAACGAATGAAATTAATAATAATGAAACTAAACGAACTATGGTTTGTTAAAAATAAGTAATGCCAGCCATTGAAAAATATAACTTGGGCAAAATACCCTGAATTGCCCAACACCCACTAGCCCTTCCTCCTACTTAGCAAAGCCCAGGATTTGTTGAGAAATAGACTCTCCTCGATACAACCAAGCGTGTCAGGAGAGTCTGGCCTGTCCCTAGCTCTGGGTAGTAGATTCTAACTTGTCAACATAAGTCCAATTCTCCTTGCCGGTGATTGGTTTAGGCACAGGCAAGTGACAGAAATCTTTTCTTTTAATATTGCTCTGTCTGAATATAATGCCTGGGAATGCTCCTCTATCTCGCAACCTTAAGAGGTGCGGCCTTCAGGCAAAGGTGGTACAGAGCCAGGTGGGACCCAGAGAAGCAGAGCTACCCTCACTTTGGACCTTTGTATTGTGTATGTAAAAGGAAGGTTTAAGAGCCGAAGGAAGGGCGCCCGTCTTTAGATGGGCAGAGGGTAGAGTCTAAACAGCATTTTAAAAAAGGATTATCCTGCAAATAACTGGTGACATCCCATCACTGCAGAGCGGCCAGAGGGTAACGTTTCCTGTCGTAAGTGTTCCCAGCAGTAGTTACACGCTGTTTGTTTTATACAGGCTATCGATAAAACACACTGCTAAATGAGAACGACCAGGGGACAGTTTATTATAATTATGGCGATTTATAAAATAGCCTCATAAGCTTATTTAGGCTGAAAATCCACACACTAGCGAAAAGTCCTTTACTGTTCTTTTCAGGATTGCAATATGTTGATTTTTTCCCAAGACACCTACATTCTGCACTATCTACATTCTGCACTAAAAATTTGGACTGTCTCATCAAAGCAATCTTTTCTCCTTGACTTTTAAATAAACCAATGGGTAGTGTTTCATTCTGTCTCTGCATTCTCTCTGAAGAGAGTTTGCAAAATCTACATAATCTTAATGGAAGGATAACCAGTCCTCACATGCAGTGGGGACATGGTTGCTGGAGGTCTGGGACCCTGGGAAGCAGTGTGTTGTCTTTTTCCTCTGTTTTACTGGCTTCTTCTCTGTAGTTTAATATTAAACGCTTGTGAAATGTACCCAAATCTTAGGCGAGAAGCTGCCTTGTCTGGAGGAATTCTATTGTCAGTTCTTTCAGGTTACAGGGATAGAGACTTTCTCTTATTTCAGGTGAGATTTGTCATTTAAAAGAAAACAAACAGAAAATTGAGGAATTAGGAAAATATATGAGCAACCGAACAGCCCCTACTCAAGAGAAAAAAGAGCAATAGTTTCTTATCAGTCAGCACCCAGCACCTGCATTAATGACCCATCAGCACTCTAGGGACAAGACATCTTTTTGTGCCCTCAGAATTGGACATCTGTCACTCCCTACTTATGACTGTCACACTTGTGACTTTGTTTCTTTTATATCTGGTGTGCCCATCTGCTGCCTCTGAAAGATAGTTTCACTGTACAGTGGTCCCCTCTTATCTACAGGGATACATTTCAAGACCCCCAGTGGATGCCTGAAACCACAGATAGTACCAAACCCTATATATACTATGTTATTTTGATCCAATAACCAAGATGGCACTAAGTGACTAACAGACAGGTGGCATGTACAGCATGGATACCCTGAACAAAAGGATAATTCTTGTCCTGGGTGGGAAGGACCAGGACAGTGTGAGATTTCATCCTGCTACTCAGAATGGCATGCAGTTTAAAACTTAAGAATTGCTTATTTCTGGAATTTTCCATTTAACATTTTTTGACTAGAGTTGATATGGGTAACTGAAATTGTGGAAAGCCAAATAGTGGCTATGGGGGGGACTACTGTATATGGAACTCTAGGTTGATAGCATTTTTTTTCTTTCAGCACTTCAAAGTTACTATTGCATTGTCTTCTGGCTTCCATCATTTCTAATGAATGGGAAGTGAGTTGTCATTCTTATTCTTGACACCACATTGTTTTGAATCTTTTTTCAAATCTGACTCAACTGAATAATTCCTATAGACCTGTGCTCAAGTTTATGAGTGCTTTCTTTTGAAAATTCAAACTACCGTTAATGCCATCCAGTGAATTTTTTATTTTAGACATAGCATTTCATAGTTCTAGAATTTCCATTTTGTGCTCTTTTAGAGTCCCTTTTTCTCTCCTGAAATACCCCTCTTATCCATTATATCCATCTTTTTCTATAAAAATGTAAACGCATTATGATAATTATTTAAATATTCTTGCTGCTAATTCCAATAACTGGGTTTAACTGTGGGTCTGCTTCTATTGACTATATGTTCTTTTGATTACTGGTCAGCATTTCCTCTTTCCTTGCATGCCTCATAATTTTTACTGTATCTAAAATATGTATATAAAATATAATGAAGATTGAAGTATAATAATGTTTTTATTTTGTTTCCCAAAGAATGCAGGCCCTTTCCCTTTGTCTGGCAGGGTGAAGGGCTGATTATTCAGACTCCTGCTAGAGTCAGATTGTCCTGGGTCTTGGCTAAATCTTTGATTAGATTGAGGTCACCTATGCTTAGACCAACCCTCATTCTTATGCTACTGCTGTCCTTTGGATATTATCAATACTTGAACTGGTGGGCTTCGATTTTAAATATTTTTCACTTACTTTGGATGCAACTCAGCAAGGCCCTGGAATCCAAGCATCATAGGAATGCTTGAGTCTTTGTAATTTTGCTCTACATCTTAGCCGTTTCTTCACTCATACATTTTTGTCAAAGTTTGAGGGTAAGGGTGAGGATGTGAGAGTTATTGGACCAATTTGTTATTGTGATTGAAACACTTCTGTATTCCAATCCATCCCTCTAGCCTGTACTGTCATTTACGGCTCAGCTTAATCCTCCTTCTTGCAAATCTCTCTGTCTAGGACAACCCTGCTGTACCTTTATCAGAAACTCTTGTCAGGAATGGAAGCTGCCCTGGATTTCTCTTTGGCAATGATGGATTAGTTTCTATAAAATTCAGTTCACTAAGTTTTCCTTTGACCGCTGATTTTTATTATGCCCTTGGGAATGTATGATTTTGTTTTTTCTCTGAATGTTTCTTGGTGTTACTATGAAAGCAAAGGTCTTTCATGCCCTTCTGAAGTGGAAGTCTGAATCAAACATTTAACTTTTTAAAAAACACATAAAATCACTAGAAGAAAACATAAGAGAATTTGTTTTATAATCTTAAAATGGAGAAAGTTTTTTCAAAGCAAGATGCAAACCTCAGAAGCCATATGGAAAATGATGTAATCAATCTCTCTATATAATGTATATATCTTAAACTTAAAACAGTAAAATATATTGAAGACATGTGACAAACAAAAAAATTTGCAACACGTAAGACAAAGATTACTTTAAAAACATATTAAGGGCCGGGCGTGGTGGCTCACACCTGTAATCCTAGCACTCTGGGAGGCCGAGGTGGGTGGATTGCTTGAGCTCAGGAGTTCATAGAGACCAGCCTGAGCAAGAGCAAGACCCCGTCTCTACTAAAAATAGAAAGGAATTAACTGGACAATTAAAATATATATATAGAAAAAAATTAGCCAGGCATGGTGGCGCGTCCCTGTAGTCCAAGCTACTCGGGACGCTGAGGCAGTAGGATCGCTTGAGCCCAGGAGTTTGAGGTTGCTGTGAGCTAAGCTGATGCCATGGCACTCTAGCCTGGGCAACAGAATGAGACTCTGTCTCAAAAAAAAAACCCCCAAAATT
Source organism: Indri indri (assembly GCA_004363605.1). Lineage (NCBI taxonomy): Eukaryota > Metazoa > Chordata > Mammalia > Primates > Indriidae > Indri > Indri indri. The sequence goes on from RJWJ010045333.1 coordinate 5,947, forward strand.
AAGAGATTTTTAAAAACAATAAAACAAGGAAATGGACAAAGGCAGGTAGCTAACATAAAAATCATTATATACAGAGTTCCAACATGGAAAGTCACTCAAACTCACTGACAATTAAGAACTAGAAATTGAACTGAGACACTATGTTTCCCTATCATCTTGACAAAGTTAGGTGCTAGCAAGGGCGTGAGAAGCCAGCACTCGTACACGTTGTAGATGGAAGAGTAAATTAGCACAGCATTCTTAGATGTGTTTGTTTCATGGTAAGAGTGTTATTTGGTGATATCTAACGAAATTAGAAAATTAATATACCCTTTGACCTAGCGATTTCAGTTCTGGGATTTATTCTACAACTATGCTGAAAATGCACATACACATGTATGTCAAAGCATAACCATTGTTGTGTTGTCTGCCAGAGCAAAAACTGAAGCTGAAAATGACTTTAATGTCCGTAATGAGGGGCTGGTTAAAAATGTACGGCATATCCTCTCCATGGAATCCTCCGTGGCCAGAAGGAAATGAACAGACTACGTGTGCTGACACAGAGATTGTCAAGGTGGATCACCAGGTGTACATGTCAAGGCATAGAATTATGTCATTTATATGTTCCCGTTTGTATAAAAAAAGAGATCCGTGGTGCATGTCTGCAGGGACAAGATCTGGAAGGTACACAGGGAACTAGTGAGGACCGGGACAGGAGTCTGGAAGGGAAGAGTGATTTGCTTTTCATTTTAAACCATATTATTATTTGAATTTTAAAAAATCAAGGGCCACATAATTTTCGCTAGTAAAGGGTGTAGGTTATCACTATGCTATGGGATAGGGCCGTTAGCAACGTTTATTACCAACTGACTTACACTGTTGTATTGCAGACGCATCATGTTCCCTTTGACTATCCTTGCTGGGCCAGCTACAAAGACACATAGGCAGAGGGACGTGTGAATTGATGAGCCAATGAAACTATGAATTTATTGGCAGCATGTGTGAGACATGCAAGTTTGCAGGCTCTTCGGATAACCTCAAAATGCTGATAAATTTAGCAAACCTCATTCTTAAAGTTGGCCAGATAATGACTTATTTTGCTGACTTCAGCAACAAAGCTAATGGTCACAAAGGCTTTGAAAAGGTGTAAATAAGCTTTTGCTTTTGGGTGGGGCTGAGCTGTTCTTCCAGAAGAACAGAGGCTATCTTGTCCAACAGGAACTGTGACGGCATTTTGGAAACCAAGGCATGTGGCTCTCGGAGTCCAGGGTGCGGGTTCTGTTGTGTTTGCTGCACCGCTAACCAGCATGTGCTTTTAATGGGTTCCTTTTCCCATCTGGGCCTCAATTTGCAATATGTTGGCTGATGGCGAAAGTTTTAATTCCTCTCAAATTATGTAATGAAAACAGAAAAATGGGAAACAAAAAATATGTGTAAGCAGCACGTTCCACATTTTAGACTTGCTCAGATTCCTGTTTTCGTACATCAATCCTGATGCTAATTCGCTTCCCCAGAGAGGCCCGGCCCAGTCTGTGGACCCGACTTCCGTTCATCTGGATCTGGGTTTTCATCATCCCCGAAATTGCTGGCTCTCTGAGCTTTGGCTGTTTTGATTACTGGAGGGATATAAGCTCAGAGATATGCATTAAATACATGTTTCTGGTTTCCCGTGTTATCTATGGATAGATAGACGTCTATACTTATTTTGTGCCAAATTTTACCTCGTTCATTTAGGTGGAGAAATATTTGCCTGACGGGTTTCCCGGGGGTCATCATTTAGAACTCCCAAACTTCAGCATGAAGCTGCAAGAAAGCCCAAGTTCTTTTTCTTAGAACTTCAAATGAGGTTCCCCAGTGAGCCCGGGGCAGGCCGCGGCGTTGTCAGAAAAGCCATTCCATATCTGTGTCTCTGATGTCCCAGCATACAGCTGGTGAACTCGGCCAATTTGCTGCAAACGCGCATCGATTGCCTGATGCTCTGGGCCCTGCGCTGGGGACACGGGGAAGATGAACTGTTAGTTCATTCCGGGGGTTAGTTCAGCTCGAAAGCTAGAAAGTGAAAGACCATTTATCAGTAGGTGAGACAGAACCGTGTGGGCACAGAGCCAACGGCAGTTCGATTAGGAGACTAATTCGGTGCGGGAAGAGGAAGGGACGGTGTTCGTTCTGCGTGAGGCACAAGCAGTGTCCCTAGAAACAGCTGCTGCAAAGCAACCGCCGTCACTGCTCTGCCGAGTCGGTCCCCAACCCCATCCTGCAGAGAAGCCACCGAGGGACAAAGCCGGGAAACCGAGGCCCCTTTCCCTGCTGCAGAAAATGAACCTGCAGCCACACGGCAGCTTCAAACACATTTTTGGAGAGAAGTGCGGACGCCGCCTTCTTGGGGAGCGGTTCTGCCGTCTTGGCCGGCTTGTTCCTCTGGCAGCAAATGCGACTGAGAAAGCCACTCCTTTCAAACACAGAGGATGCTTTTATTCAGTCATCTTTCCTTTTCACCGGATCTAGGATTTTCAAAAACGGGGCTTTTGATTCAATTAAATGGTGTGTGTGTGTGTGTGTTGGGGGGGGATTGAAAACTTCTAATTAAGCTTATTTTTCTCTTGTCCTTTAAAATTCTCTTCCTCCGTATGTTTGGATGTACTAATACATATATACATATAATATACTAATATATATATTAGTACAATAGTGCATGGTCATTTTCTATAAATAAATAATTATGCATTTAATAGAGAGCTCAGGCTCGATTATTTTTATTTATTTGTGGTCTTTTTTTCCACAGGTAGGGATAGGATGCTATAAACGATTTTGGAGAGCGCTGCTTTGGAGTCTAGAGTCGAACTCCTCTAGCTAAGAAGTGGCGTGGAGAACAGGAAAGCCCCGGAGAGCGTGAAAACTCAAGTACTTTCATAACCCAGTTGAATGTTACGAAATGTTTTTCAGAGAAAAATACAAATAAATACAACAAAAAATAAGAGCTCAAGGAGAATAAAAGCAGTCAATGCAAGTTATGAGTATAAATATTTAAAGTAAGGATAGGAATTAAAGTGATCGTTTTACATTTTGGATTATATAACTGTTTACCTATTTTTTTTTAATCAATCATTTTCTGGGATGGAGAGGTCCCCAAACGGAGGACTCTGGTCCCCGCCTCTTCTTTGTGCAGCTGTGGGGAACCCGCGGAGGGCTGAGCCCCCGAGTTCAGCTTGCAGATGGTCTGCCTGACCCGCTGGGCACGTGCGGACTCCAATCCATCTCACTTAGGAGTCATTTGACTTGTTCGTTGAACAGGGTATTTTTATACTGAATCCTCCCTCGGGCTCTGGAGGAAAATAAATCATGGATTGCAAAGCCGTGGAGCACGCACTGCCTGTGGATTAGCCGATTCCTGGCTCAAGGGCAGAGTCAGCTGTCCACACTGCAGGATTTAAGCTTTGCTGCAGGCGCCCAGTTAGGCCCTGGGTATCTCCTCCACGTGTGTTTCGTGGCACCCATCTTGCTCCAGATGCCGCTCACGGTTCTGATTGTTGAATCTGAATCTCAGGCTAGGCCCCCTCCCTGCAGCCTCCCCTCCCAAGTCCAAGGGCAGCCTGAGCTGGGAACCAACCGAGTAGCTCAAGGAAAGCTCTAATGGGAAGAGTATTGATTGATACAGAGGCAAAACACCTACTTGCAAACCTAGACATGTTCTTTCTCTCTTTCTTTCTTTTTTTTTTTTTTTTTTTGAGACAGGTTCTCACTCTGTCACCCAGGCTGGAGTGCTGTGGCCTCATCACAGCTCACTGCAGCCTCGAACTCCTGGGCTTAAGTGATCTTCCTGCCTCGGCCTCCTGAGTAGTTGGGACTACAGGTGTTAGCCACCGTTCCCGGTGAACATGTGTTACTGTTAGAGAATCCAAACGAAGGAAGCTTGGGTCACTGCTTGGGCACGGAGACTGGGCAGAGATTGGGTGAGTCACACAATGACAAAGTCGATCACTGTGCACTTCAAGCAAGGTGCTGAACCAACCAGGCAGGGTGAGGGGCGGTCCCGGGACCACCATGGCGCCGGCCACGCCTGCTGCACAATGAGACGCAAAGAGCCCTAGACTCTCCCCAAGTGTCTGGGTTCTGTGCTGATGCTTCTCATACTCCAATATAATCCTTCTCCGTAAATCCTCTCGCAGGTTTACTGTCTGGCTGTAGCTGACTGTCCTCAGATGCAGTGATATTTCATTCCCAGTTTGTGACATATTAATGTTTTACACATTACGGGGATTCCTGGGAAGAGCGCCATTTTCAAGAGACAGGAAAGCCACAGTCACTCCAAGGGAGATGTTCCAGGAGCTTTTGGAGTCTTTGGGTTTTAACACATTAAAGTGCTTGGTAGAGTGCCGATACTCGAAACGGTGAGCATTTTTTTTCTTTTTCTTTTTGCTTTCAAGTGGGAATCCATTTTTTTGAAGGACTAATTTGAACTGTGAGCTGCCTCTTCAGTCCCCGAAATGATGCAAACCTTGAACAGAATATCCTGCACCCAACCCATCTTTCTCCTAGTGACTGAGAAGTATTCCAAACGCCACAAGTAAGGCAAGGATACTGCATGCACGATCTTAAAGCGGGAGCATTGTGGGAATAGCAAGAGCATCGTTTTTCTTCCCTGCCAGCCCCTCCATCTTCCCGGGGTGCACCTATGGACTAAAAGCATCAGTCACAGTGGTAAACCCCTGATGGATTGTTTCCTGGCCAGGGGTTGGGGAGGAGGTGGGAGCACAGGGGAAGGGACCCTACAACCTCCTTTTCCCAAACTCTGTCCTAACTTCATCTTTGCCCCAATTTACAAATTCTTCCCTGTCTTCCTAATCACAGGTTCTTCTGCAAATGATGATCAGGAACTTTGCTTTAGAGGATCGTGCAAAGGCCTGAGCCACAGAAAAAAAAAAAAAGACGCAGGGTTGTGTGGAAGTGCAGGCTTCTCAGCTCCCGGCCGGCTGCGGGCAGCCCTAGCATCTCCCGTGCTACAGGTGAGCTCTCTGTCCTCGGTGCTATTGTGGTTGCGTCCAGTTGGGGAGCATCACCCTGACAGGCAGCACGCCTCTGCTCAGAGCGGCAGAGCTGCGCTCCAGAAAGAACGTGGGCCTCCTGGGTCCATAGCACTCAGCTTCAAATTCCAGGCTCTGTTACTTATTAGCAAGCAAGTCATTAGGCTTCAATTTCTGAGCCTTCAATTTCTCATCACTAAAATGAGGCTAGAAGCACCCGCATTGTGGGGTTGCTGTAAGGGCTGTGTGAAGGGTGCCAGGCATATATTGGGTTTCCCAAAAATGAACCGTTCCAATGTTCAGACTCTTAAACTGTGACAGTTAAGAGAATAGTAAATCGGATTTCTTTTCTTTCACGGGGACTGCAAACCAGGAGGAGGAGCTGGCCAAAATTTTGGATTAATAGGTTCGAGGCTTAGACAAGGCTACAGTTTGAATATTTGAACAACAGATCTCCACATTGGCGGGATCCTTGATACCGCAGAAGCGCCCCGTGTTTTCTGAATATCCTTCTCCCTAAGGCTCCCGCGTTTGCCCAGTGGAGAGACAAAAGTCCGCATACTGACAAACTGACAAATAAAACCCTCACGTTGCTCAGCTACTGTGATCGCCCTTGCCAATGTTTCAAACCACAAAAAGAAGAAGAAGAAAAAAAAACCACCCACACCTCGCCAAGGCTTATAAAAACCGTACAGTAGTTGCAGAAAGTTTCCAAGCAAGAAATTTCTCCATAACCCAAATTATTTGTGAGGTTTTTCTTTTTTTACACAGAAAATATGTTCCTTGCCTGAACCAATTCCCGTGTTAAACGTCTGCCTTCATCACTCATTTTTATTAGCCGTCTAAA
>RJWJ010045334.1:0-11876 GCA_004363605.1 Indri indri
GGGGCCCTGGAGATACAGGAGAGAGAAATATAGACACCCCATCTCACATGTACAGTCTAGCAGGGACGAACCCATGTGAGAGAGCTGTAAACTTTTTCAATTCTGCTCAACCCCTAGCCCAGTTGAAAATAAAAATAGAGACAATTAATGCCAATACAAAATAATCATAAAAGTTACTATTTGAGTGTTGACCTCAAATAGTACCTCTCATTCATCCCAAAACAAAGTTGTAAAGAATTCTGCATCTCAGACTTCCATTTTGTTTACTTTTTTATCACTTTGGCAGTCCCTTTCCTCTCATAGTAGAAGCAAATGCATCATTTTCTCAGATCTACTTTTAAAACTGCTTTCTTTGAGATGATTCATTAGATTGTTTATTTGTGATCTTTCTGCCTTTTGGATGTAGGCATTTATGGATATAAATTTTCCTCTCAGGGCTGCTTTAGCTGTGTCCCAGATTTTGATAACTTGTGTGTCCTTTATCATTTAGTTCAAAGAATCTTTTGATTTCCATCTTGGTTTCCTCCTTAATGAAATAATCGGTCAACAGAAGGTTGTTTAGTTTCCATGACTTTGTGTAGAGATGAGAGTTTCTGTTGGAGCTGATTTGTAATTTTAGTCCACTGTGGTCTGAGAAGATACATGGTATAATTTCTGTTTTTTTAAATTTTTTGAGACATGCTTTGTGGCCTAGGATATGGTCAATCTTAGAGAACGTCCCATGAGCTGATTGGAAAAAACGTATATTTGGTGATTTTGGGGTAGAATGTTCTGTAAATGTCAGTCAGGCCCATTTGTTCTAGATTTCTGTTTAAGTCCACTGTTTCTTTATTTATTTTCCATTTGCAGGATCTGTCTTGTTCTGTCAGAGGAGTGTTGAAGTCTATGACTATTATGGTGTTGCTGTTTATCATTTTGTCTACATAAAGGAGGATTTGCTTTATGAATCTGGGTGCACCTGAGTTAGGTGCATAAATATTTAGAATTGTTATGTCTTCTTGTTGAATTGTACCCTTCACCATTATATAGTGACCCTCTTTGTCTCTCATCACTTTTGTTGATTTGAAGACTAAATTATCTGAAATCAGAACTGCCACGCCAGCTTTCTTTTGGCATCCATTTGCTTGAAATATTGTTTTCCGTCCCTTCACCTTGAGTCTGAATGTATGCTTGTGGGTTATATGTGTTTCCTGAAGACATCAGATACTTGGCTTGTGTGTATTTATCCATTCGCCCAGCCTATGTCTCTTTAGTGGGTAGTTCAAGCCATTCTCATTTATTGAGAGAATTGATAAGTGGGGCAGATTTCTGTTGATCCTGTTGAGTTGAACTTTGTTGCTTCGTTTTCTCTCTTGAGCCATTCTGGTATCTGGCCTTTGATCTTTAGCTTTTGGATGATGTTACATTCCTGCGTGTTTATTGTGGTGATCCATTTGTAACACTGTTTTGAGTACTTCCTGGAGGGCAGGTCTTGTATTGATGCATTCCCTCGGTCTTTGCTTGTCTGAGAAGGTCTTTATTTCTCCTTTGTATGCAAAACTTAGTTTTGTGGGGTACGAGATTCTAGGCTGGGCATTATTCTGTTTGAGAAGAGTGCAAATGGGTTCCCAGTCTCTTCTTGCTTGTAAGGTCTCACTTGAGAAGTCTGGCGTTATTCTGATGGGTTTTCCTTTGTAGGTTACCTGTTTTCTTTTGCCTTACAGTAGGAGGGCCTCGTTGGTGGTTATTCTGGTCAGTCTGATGACTATGTGTTGTGGTGCCTTTCTGTTTGCATTGAAAAAACCATTCTTACTCTCACGTTTCTTCTAATCCTTTTTCTGTCAGGGTACAACAAGTTGAATTGAAACTTTTGTCCACAATTATTGTTTCTAAGGTGGCACTCATATTTGAAATCTTATTTTATCTATGGAGAAACAGAGGTTAAAAAAGAAATAACAATTGAAATAAGGAAGGAATACTCTGAAAGACATAGCTTAGTATATCGTGTACATTGATAAATCGACCTTTGTAAGAGACTGGTTACTGAATTTTGCAGTGCCTAATCTTTAAGCCCTTTTCTCCTAAAGAAGCCACAGGTGGTTGTGAAAATCACCTCACTCAATCCCTGTAATTCATATATAAAATCTTTAAAAGCCATTTGCGACATCTGTGTTTCCCTCATGACTGTCGCCACTCTCTCAAATGTCACAGCCACTGCAGGAAGCATTCGAACTTTCATTAGCTTCCATTGTTTGGATGCTATGTGACATCCTGGGTATAGTTCTAAGCAGTGATATCATTTAGATCCAGAACAAGAATGGATATTCATGAGCAAAGGTCCAAAAATGAGTGGCATTTTAAGACCTTTATTTTCCAAATATAGATATTCATGAGATTTAGCCAATAAATCCACTAATGCATAGTTTTATAGACATATACTAGCATAATAGGTTAATCACGGCAAATGTATGGACCATCCTATTTCTTCCACTACCTTCGTTTTTTCCATTTAATTCTCATCCTTGTTTTTCTTCTCTGTACATAAATCTTAGAGCACACAGGTAACCAATGCAGAATGTTAGAATATAAAAAGTAGTAACATTTTGGTAATTTTGCAGTCCCTTGGAAAATATTCCTTACATTTGTCTATACCATTTGCTTTGATGCATTTTATAAATTCGTTCCCAGCAAAAATCTCTATAGGAGAGATCTGAATAAAGGAATGGTTTAATCACTGAACGAATACTTTTTGAAAATATCTTCTTGAAATACAAGTTGAATAATATACTTTCCATAAATAGATAAATGCAATGATTTATTTAAATAACCAGTAAAATAATTTGAAATGGACCCATAACAGAATGGTATTCTAAGAACATGGTGAAGTTATTGAATTCAGTGTCTGGGGTCACAGGGAGTCAAAGGCCGTGGCATGCACACTGTAGACTCACATGTCTTTGAGCCACATTGACTGCTGAGATCCTCATTAGTAAAGGATAGTAAGACTACATTTCACAGTGTTTGCTCTCTTACTAACCACTCTGTGAAGTTGGAGAGATGGTATCAACTACACTTTGTAAATGAGGAAAGTGGGAGTAAGATTCCAAAATCTTACGGGATAGAGCTGCAAATTCAAGCCAGCTGGTGCCCGTAGCACTTTTCCTAGAGCACCACACTTTCGTCAGATGCCTTGACCACAGACACCATGATTTCCCTTTCTTTTCCTTTCTTCCTTTCTTTCGCACACAGCCTTCCATACTCAGTAAGGGTAAAATCAATTCTATTGCCCAAGTCCATTTTTGCCACCTGCTGAGATGACAGGCATTCTTCCAAATCTTAACTTTTCACATTAGGTGTTTTACAGCACTAACTTTGAATCCTACCTCCATCATAAGCAAATGTTCCAGTGCTAAACATATGGTCAAAAGTAATTAAATACATGCTTTGCTTGAGATTTCAGATAATTGATATTTTTCCCCAACAGGAAGGATTTTGTGAAATGAGTGATTAAATTAATGAAATACCATACAGTATGTTTACGAGGTTGGTGTGTGGTAATGGCAGAAAAAATAAACACAAAGAATGATGCTTTGTTGTTCTGAGGTATTTATTGTCCTTGACTACTATCCAAGAACAGATGGCAGAGGCTGTCAGCTGGGTTACGAGGCCCCAGCAAGCAGGAAGTAGGTGATGATAAATGGTTGGTAATTTCCCATCGTGGAGCAACTGTATAGAAAGCTCTGCTGAAATGAATAGATGCTGGGCTACAACCTCGTCTCTAGAATCTTGTCCAATATTTCCTTTTTTTCTTTAAGAAAATACAGAAGTCTTGTCCTTTGCTACCATGAAATCTTTAGAAAACTGACAATAATTTGTTTGCTCCTTAAGTAAAAACGTTAAAATGAAATTACTACTCCTTATCTAAAAGGTGAAACCTCATATTTCTTACAAGATTAGTTGGATTTTTCTTTACCTTTGTAAGCATTTGGGTTTACTGAACATTTTTGTTTGCTCATTTTTGCCTACTAGGCTTGAGTGTGGTTAAAGGTGTGATCTGGTAATTTCTCAAGTTTATTTATATCTGTTTTCAGGTAAAAGAATAAAGAGATTCTTTATTTGATTTATTTAAACAATTGATTATTAGGAATACATTTTGGAAAAGAGTGACTGGGTTGGATTCACAGATGGATCAGACGTATCTCTTTTGTTCAAAAGAGGTTGGTGTCTTAACAGAATAAAAAAATTAAGTCTCCGAAGTCAGAATAAGTTTGAATTGCAGTTTTATCACATTTTATCTGTGTGTCCACAGATGATAACTTTACCTTTGGGCACCTTTTTAATCACCTGCAAAATGAAAATAATCTCTCTCATAAAGGTACTGTAAGAATAAATTATTCTTAATTATTTAAAGAAGCCAGCACTATATAGCATGTAATAGGCACTCAAGAAGTGATAGCCTAATATCAAGAAGTAGCAACAGTAGTAGTGATAATAATAACAATCATGATAATATAATGTAGAGGAAGAAGCATACTCCAAGATAATCCAAAGGGCTGAACTAGGAGAAAAGTGAGAACAGATACAACGCCACCCAACCTGTAGGCTTCAAATGGGGCAATGCATGGCACAGAGACCTTCCACCTGGGCAGCTGAAGAAATGATAGTGAGAGCTACCTACTACCAGAAATTAACGGGTCCATTTCTCACAAGTGAAAAGTACAAACTACCAAAAAAATGTGGCAGTTCAGTTAATGTTTCAGTTGGATTTAATATTATTTCATGCAGTGATAAAGAACAAGAACTGTTTTTAAACTTGACATTCCTACAAGAAGCAATTATTTAAAAGCCTCTTCAAACTGTTGTCCACATTTGACATATTGATCACTGCTTCCTTGAGGTTTAATTTGTGATGTTAAACTGCAAGTATGGATTGATGAATGAATGCAGAAAATATGGGTTTTTCAAATTCAAGATGTAGAAGAAAAGAGCTCATTTTCTTAAACAGCCATGCATTAAAGTACATTTGATGATCCTACTCTGACAGTATGTTGCTTATAAGTGGTAGCTTTAGACTATCTGACATTCTAAATCATAGTTCCTATTAAATTTCTTAAATGTTCTGGTATATGTATAATTTTCTTATGTATCTGGTACATATTAATCTTGTATTCACAAGCGATCATTTGGCTGACTTCCTTTTTCCTATGTGTCATTCATTGAAGAAAATGACACATAGGAAATGTTTATTCCTTTTAGAAACTGGAAAGGGAGAGTTATTTACTGATAGTCCATAAGTTATGGCACATTTTTAAACAATTTTCTGTAAATTAAAACCACAGATTCTATATTTTTGGGGGTACCAGCGATCCTTTAGAATTTCACCTAAAGTCCTGGATGGTAATTAGGTCTTGTTGCTGTACATCCCTTATGGTAGATAAAAGGAATTGGGGGGAATATTTTTTCTCCTTAGGGCTGGGGTATAGGAAGCCTCTCTCCTTACCTGGAAGTCAGGGAAGAAAGTTATTGAGGACAAGAAACATACAAGGGCAGGAAGAAGAAAAGTGACAGCATATTCTGGTGGATAGTAACTCTTAGGGACACAGGCTACTTTGAAATTATAAGGAGAGCTATGCATTTGCACTCCTGTAAAATGTATATATACAAACTGTGTACCACTTCCTGGAATTTGAGTACTTCCAAAAAATGTCTAGCCATTGATGTCAGGTTAAGAATACTGGGTCTCTTAAGGTAAGAGAATGCCAAAAATCAAATATGCTAAACTGGTGTATATTTCATACCTACACTGACAGCTGAAACTATTTATTTCCAAAGGTGCATGTTTTTAAACTGGTCTTAAAATCACAATAGCCATTTTTAAAGTGTCACTTAAATAGATCATTTTTGCTGTATTTTATCATCACTGGCCAAATACCCAATAGACAGAATATATTTAACATATGGAAACAGAAGTCATGCACGTTTTACCAAATTATACTTCATAATGATCTGAACTAAAATATCTTAGAAGAGAAACGTTGTACGGCCCAGGACAGTGGCTCATGCCTGTAATCCTAGCACTTTAGGAGGCCTACACAGGAGGATCACTTGAGCTCGGGAGTTTGAGACCAGCCTGACAACATAGTAAGAGACTCTGTCTCTACAAAATGTAAAAAAAAATTTAGCCAGGCATGGTGGTGCACACCTGTAGTCCCAGCTACTTGAGAGGCTGAGGCAGGAGGTTCTCCTGAGCCCAGAAATTTGAGGTTGCAGTGAGCTATGATCATGCTACTGCACCCTACACTCTAGCCCAAGTAACAGAGCGAGACTCTGTCTTAAAGAAAGAAAGAAAATAAAGTTTTACTTATTTAACAATATAAAAATTGTTTATAAAATTATTGGAAAACTTATTCATCTGGTAAAATATTAATATATGAACAGACTGAGAAGCATTACTAAAGTGATTCTTGTGAAAAATATTTTATAAATATTATAATTTATAAATTATATATTTATATAAACATACATTACATTTATTAATATTATAATATTATATGTATATATATGTTATCCATCAAATTCAGAATCTTCATTTCCTTCTGTGTTAGAAGACTGGGTGATTCACTAAAAGAGACAGAGAAAAGAGGAAGGAAATCAGAATGGAATATTTCAAGAAATGTTCCTGGAAATGATGAAAATAGTCCCACTCTTAGATGCATTATTGAAAAATTTCAAGCCATTAGTGGTAAAAGGATGATTCTAAAAGCTTCCAGAAAGGGGGAAAAATGACACAGAAAGGATCAGGGATCATAATGGCTTTGGACTTCTTAACCACAAAACCAAAGTGAGAAAGCAGTTCATGAGTGTGCAAGGGTAGACACATTTTAGGCTACATATAGATTCCAAGTGAAAGTTTCAACTTTCTGGATTATACATAAACATTTTTTTTTATTTTAGGGAATCATAATTAAAGCATTGTTCTTAGAACTCTTTGCTCTTAAATATGAATGTGTCCATATTTGGGGTATATACATTCACTTACATGAAAAAGAGATATTATCTGTATATAATATCAGATTTACTTCGAATCTTTCCCCAAATGGAAAGTTAAGAAAAGAAATAATTTCTTTCTTTAGTTCATATCCTTATGAAGTATAATTTGGTAAAACATGCATGAAGTTTAAACAATCTTCTTTAAATTCTGATCTAATAACCAGTTGGGCTTCCTGGCCCCAATTCAACTTACACTTCACTATGCTTGACTTTTGACATTCCATTATTTCTCTTGGTACTGAATGGTTTGACAGTGGGATGTCTTGGATCCCAAAGGCTTGGAATGTTTCAGCCTTTGAGACCAGATGCTGTTGTTACCTGTCTGTGAATCCTTTTCCTGCTTCTCTAACAATGCAAGGACACTTCTGTACACCTGTATTTCCAGTGTCATTATCATGTTTGTTATTCTCTGTGGAATTTGTGTGTTCCCACAGTAGTCTCCTACAGACAGAGCAGGACCCATGTCTTATTCAGTTTGTATCCATGTCTTTCTTAGTGCATATTTATAAGAGGTCCTTAATGACTTTAAAAAGTGAATCTATTTCTTAAGAATTGATATCATTTGTGGTAATTCTTGGACACCATGAGTCAACATTATCTTTCCCATTTTTAAAAAGAATTTTATATTAAATATAGATGATTTAGTTCATATCCAGGGATTTGGGCTAAGCAACCTATGGCACTGTAGAGTTCAGAGAAAACATAGAATGAAACACAAAGGATTCTAAAAGAAAACCTACAATTATATAGTAAATTAGTCATATGAGAAATAAGTGTCCAAAGGGATCTGATGAGGGAATGATCACCATGGAATGGAATTGTTAGGAACAAGAACAATGATCGTTATTATGGATGTGTATAAGATGATGGGTGAGTCAGGCATGGTGGCTCATGCCTGCAATCCAAGCTACTCCAGAAGCTGAGGTGGGAGGATTGCTTGAGGTCGGGAGTTCAAAATCAGCCTGGACACCATAGCAAGACCCTGTCTCTAAAAACAAAAGTGAAAGCTGTGCCTGTATTCCCAACTACTCGGGAGGTGAAAGCAGCCTAGGCAATAGAGCAAGACCATATCTCAAAAAAAAAAAAAAAAAAAAAGGATGATGGGTGAGAAAGAACAAAGTCACAGAATATAGGAGAATATTTTAATGAACTGTATGTGAATTGATGAGGGTCTGAATTGGTGTTGAAGTATAAAAATAGATAAAATTTGCTTATAAAGGATTTCAACAGGGCTCAAGGACTTACTTCAAGGATACACCTATTATCCAAACATTGATTGTAATATACAGTCATTTGTCTTATTGAAACTTGGCTCCAAGTAGAACTACAACAATATGTTTATTTTGTTCAGAGTTGGATTACCTCTTTCATTACACAATTTTCTTGTACTACACAAGGTTTTATGTGTTGGTTTTTAATTAAATTAGAAAAAATAGGAAGATCACTGCTTTTGAAAGTTTATTGATATCCTGTGATTGCTTCAGTCTAGACAGAACAGATAAACACTATATTAAACTTTCAAGACGTATGTAATAATCAAGATAAATGCCAAGTAGGAAACTCAAAAGGTTTAAATCAGATACGGAGTGATAGAACACCAAGTTACAGAGCTTTGCTTTGTTGATACTGCTTCCCCTTTTCCAGTCCTTAATGCTGTTACTTGTTTTTATATGAAAACATATCACATGTTCACATTCAAGCAATACGAAGAAGAAACAGCAGTAGAGCAATTACTCAGCCTTTCACAAATGCTGTCCTGAAACAGTGGTTGCATTGCCTTAGTTTAATCGAAATGCCTCCAAGGAACAAACAATGCAAACAAAATAGGAAAAGTAACTCTGTTTTTCTATTTTTCTGGAAAAACATCATTTCCTAGTCTTGGTTTTCACAGCCAGAGCCTTTTACTTTGCTCTTATCTGGGTTTACCGTGTTTTGACTGCTTTTCTCTGGTCTGCAGCTCATTTAATGCCTTTCTTGGCTTCTGCTCAGATTGGCACAGTAAAGGGCAATGTTTCTCCTATTGTTAAGGTGACTCTTTCTTTCCTTTTGTTCCTCAGCTGTTTTTCTCTGAATCCTGAATTGCCACCAAGTTTCTAGTCCTCACTAGTCAAAATCCGGCACTCTTTTCCCACTGTTGTTAAAATGCTTGGTTATAATATTAATAGAATTCAGAAAGAGGGAAAATATGTGCATTAAATACTATTGCCCAAAGTGTTAAGCTTTTTTTCTCCAAAGTCAGAAAAGATATATCACTAACTGGATTTATTAGGGAAATATTTATTAATTTCCTGCTCTTTGCCAGGCCCAAGAAGTAAAGCAATGACAAAGGCAACATTTCTTCTTTCATGAAACTTGCACTCTTTTGGGAAGACAAACAGTCAGACATATAGAAAATAATATAATTTGAGAAAGTAAAAAAAGGGACTAGAGGAAGTGGAAGAGGGTGATGTCATGCATGTGCGGTGGAGAGGTGCTACTTTTGAAGGATCAGTAGAGCAGGGCTCTTGAGACATGCCCTTGTGACTGGGATATGGATGATAAAAGGGACCCAGCCATCCACAGAATTGAGGCAGAGCATGCCAGCATGTGGAAACAGGTGCTAAAGCTCTTAGGTGGGAAGTAGGCAAAAGTCTTAGGAAGGAAGAGGAGGACATACCGGACTGCGGTATTAGAAAGAAAAGCAGTGGAGTATGTGGGGGAAGGAAGGAGGAAGAAAACACGAGGGGCTGCGTGGTCCACGGAAGGGGGTGGGCTTGATTCTAAGATCAGGGACTTGCTTTGCCCATCACTCTAGCTCCAATGCCTAAACAAGACCTGGCACAGTAAGCACTCAGGAAAGACTGAATGAATAATGATTATGAAAATGAACATTAAAATAGAAAGGTGATTATAGGGGTCTCAGCATAGAAGCTTGGAGAACAATTAGTAGGTTTTGTAGTCATTCAGGAAAATATAGTGATGGCTTAGAGCAAAGTGATAGTAGTTGAGAAGGAGTATGATAGAAATAGTAAGTCTCTCTGACGGTTGAGATGCAGAAGATGGGGGAATGTGAAAAATTCAAGATGAGTCCTGTTTTTGGCTTGCACCTCTATAGAGTACAAACATGGCAGCCTATTTAAGAAATAAAATAAAAATCAGTGAAGAATCTGTGGTTATCAACAAACAGTATAGTTCCAAATTTCCATACATGTGGTTCCATCTTCCAGAATTCACATGCTACTTAGATGATTAGCAATATGCATTATGTATGTACTAAGGACAACTCATTTTTATATGTACCATGGACCACAGAAAGGAAAAAAATATGATTATGTCAAATGATAGAACAATCTAGTTGATAGGTAATATGTATAATTTTCACTCATTAAAGTATTAAGGCAATACATAATGAGTATGAGTTAAATGCCAGAATATTTCCAGAATATTTCATTTTTATATGTACCATGGACCACAGAAAGGAAAAAAATATGATTATGTCAAATGATAGAACAATCTAGTTGATAGGTAATATGTATAATTTTCACTCATTAAAGTATTAAGGCAATACATAATGAGTATGAGTTAAATGCCAGAATATTTCCCAGGGCTGAGGTTGCTGTGGAAGAGAGCACAGAAGAGGTTTTGAGATAGACTTCAAAACATACATTCCATTCAAGTAAATATAAGAGAGGAAAGCATGCCAGGAAGATGAAAGCATCACAAGAAAGGATGACAAATTCCTCTATTAGAAATTTAATGAATTGAATTAAAAAAATCAAAAAGACTAGTCCAAAATTAGTAAATTTAACTAAACAAGGCACGGCTAATGTCAAAGAAACCAGTTAGGAGACATGTACATGAGGGAGAACTGGGTATTGTGCTGGGGTACAAACAACCAGAAGAGATAAAAGTTGACTGACGTAGGACTTATTTGAAAAGGAAAGATGGCAGAACATGCCAACACGTCAGATGATAAGAGCAAATAAGTGGAGTGAGTCAGATAGTCAGATATTAAGTCCCAGTGAGTAAAGAATGAGCACACAGTGAGTACAAGGTGAGAATTGGGGGAGGGAAGAGACATCAACTCAATTTAGGACCTGGGGAATTTTAGGTCTTGGTGAAATCTGTAGGAGAGACTTTTAAATAAATGGAGATTCACATCATCTCAGGCTGAAAATTTACATCTAAAGGCAAAGTATTAAAATGAGACTTAAGGATGAAATGAGAAATGAGACTAAGGAAAGGGTGAATGTTCTGTAACAAGATGAGAAAGGAGAAAAGCCACACACTCAAAGGTAGAAGCAAGAGAAGAACCAGAAAGTACACAGAGATGTGAAAATGGAACTTGAAGAGATCTGGGTTAATATAACATTTCAAGAAGCTAATGGACTTGGGTGGAAGAGTTTCAAGAACATGGGGTTTTACAACATCGGAGGCCACAGAAAACTTGAGGGAGAAAAATGTGACAAAAAATAAACCTACCAAATCAGCTAATAAGGAGATCTTCATAGTAGAGGCAAGAACATTTAGGTTAATTGTTTAATTCACAGAGCTATTAAATTGAGGAAGAAGTATTACAGTATATCCCTTTACAAAAAAATTATAGACATACCTTTCCCAGATTACATATTGGCTAGTTAGGAGGTGTTTCTACTGACTTTGAAGTATTGCAGACTGCTACAACAGTTTTCTCCCCCAAATCCGCTTCCCTCTTGTTCCTGGGTCTGCAGCTAGTCACCTAGAACACATATCCCATCCTCCTTGCAGCCAGATGTGGCCATGAAACCAATTCCATTCAATGGGAGATGAACAGGAAGATACAAGAAATTTGCATATCTCCTGCTTGAAATTACTTGCCTTGTCCTTCA
>RJWJ010045335.1:0-11797 GCA_004363605.1 Indri indri
CCTCCCCTCCCCTCCCCTTCCCTGTTCTTGCTCTGTTTCCCAGGCTAGAGTATACTGTCGTCATTATAGCTCACTGCTATAATCCACCAGGATTTTGGACCAGAAAATTTCCATTTGAGGAACAATTCGTTTACTATTGGGCACTAAGTGACACTGCCCCTACAATTGAAAGACACAAAATAATCTGGAAACTAAAATATTCATACTGTCCTGGGCAATGTTGGAGGAAAACTTTTCCTTATGGAAATGGATCCGTGGTCACTGGATATAACTGGGGCTGGCCAAAACTCAAGTTAGGCCCAGCATCAGGGTTTGTCGGACACTCTTACTTTCATATTAGCTATATGGATGACAATAATCAAGGGATTGTATAGTTAGCTTTTTGTTTATGTAACATTTCTTTATATATCCCGTGAGGCAACTCCGTAGAGTTGGATTCATTATTTCTAAGTACCACTGGTAACTTCCATTTTCAGTAATTGATTGTAGCACAACTGGAGTTAGATCCATCATTTCTAAATTCTGTTGGTAACTTTTTTACCTCCAGTAACTGATTGTAGCATAGCTGTAGTTTCATGCCACGGGTAGTTCCATGGCCACCCAGGAATCAAAGGTTTGTCATCCTCCATCCTTTCATTCTTTCTCTTTATTCAGTGAGTCAGCTTTAGGAAGTCAGTGTCAGCCTAGTAAATCCCACTTCTGACACCAACTGCAAGGAGTTCAGCTAACTATAAAGTTTGAGGGAGATTGCCTTTACTTCTGACACCATTGCAAGTTTTGGAGGTACCAGAAATCAACCTCGGGTTTGGTAATTCACTAGAAGGACTCAACAGAACTCATTGAAAACTGTTATACTCCTGGCTATAGTTTGTTACAGAGAAAGGGTACAAATAAAAATGAACCAAGGGAAAAGACACACAGGGTACAGAATCAGGAAGGGTGCAAACGTGGAGCTTCTGGATGTCCTCTCTCTGTGGAATCATGGAAAATACTAGCTTCTTTCTGCCACAGTGTATGATAGTACTCACAGAGTATTGCCAACCAGGGAATTTCAACTGAGCCTTTGGTGTTCAATGTTTTATCGAGGTGGGGTCGCATACTGTCCACATGGCTGACCTTTAGTCTCCTGTTCCTCTCAGAACTGAATTTTACTGAGAAAAATCATGGAAGAACATTTATATTTTTTAGTCAACCTTGTTTCAGTATAAGTATTAGATGGAAAACAACCTAATTTGCATTTCATTTTATTCCTATCAGATAATTTAAGGCTTTGTCGGTGTAAATGAAAATAAACCAAAACATTTGTATTCAGAAAGTATAGAGTAAGGAGAGAAATAGATGTACAGGTGGAAAATTAAACAATCAATGATATAATAAATATTTATAAAAACAGGAGAAAGTACCTAGCTTGGCTAAGGAAAAGCTACACATAGGAAGACGATGCTTGCTATGATTTTTAATGCTGAATTCGCATTTTCTGATCAGAAAAGGTTAGAAGGCAATTTATGAAAAAACAGGTCCCGATTGGGAAATCCCGAGGTCTTGTGCCAAGCTAGAACATATAGTAAGTGTGATAGAATAGCAAATAATGAAGTAGAGAAGAGTTAACAGAGACTAAATCATAACGGGTTTTTTGTTACAATAGGGTTTTGAACATTTTCTTCCTGTAGGGAATGGAAAGCATTGAACTACAATCATGTGGGTTAAATTATCAATTTTATATTTTAGGTAGATTACTGTAGCAGTAGTATGAAGTGATTGGAGAGAAACTAATACCTTATTTTGTCATTTATCCCTTTGTTTAATCTAGGTGAGACTTGGATAAATATGCCTTGTAACACATGTTTATCTTTGCTTCCTCCAAAATTGCACCAAGACAGCAACAAAAGGACAAGTAGAACAAGTGATAATGGTGACAAGATAGTAATAAATTTTTAGAATATATAGAGTGGATGAGACTTAGTGACCAATTTAACAAGGTTAAAGAAAACTGAAACCTAAATAGCAAAGGAAAATGCTAGCAGATCTCATAAAGTTTCAAAAATTGGAGCTCCAGATGCTTTGCATGATAGAGGTAATGGATGGGGCTGAAAATGGAGGAGTTGGTTGAAAGATTGTATGAAGAGAAGTATATACTCTCAGGGCCTTCTTCACACCTCTCACAGTCAGCCAGCTAACAGCTCTCACTATTTATAGGAAAGGAGGGATACTTTCTCTGAAGAATTTGAACAGCAGGGGCTCTATCTTCAAGAACATTTGACACATTGGAATTTCTGATGGGGCACAAGTGCATTAAATGAAAATACTTTTTCTAAGTAGTTCCTTCAGCTCGTTTTTTTCATGTCAGCTAAGTGTATACCACCAAGGAGATGATTAGAGGATTGACATCTCAAGGAACATGAGGGTCACAGAGAAAAGAACAATGATAAATACTGGTATTTAATGACCCGACAGTGATACTCACCAAGCCAGTCTCATTCACAAAGTATTTTTTGATAGCTCTTTAGTGCCTCATGCTTAAATGTGAATGCTTAGTCAGGGATCCTCAGTTGTTTGAGGCCTGATTGTATTTTAGGAATTGTATGTAAATATTATATACTAAACTATTGAGATTTATGATTAACTATCTGATATTGTTAGCTAGCAAGTGAATACTAAATGAATGATTAAAAGGCACTTTAATATAATTATAAATTGAAAGGAATTTATTGTTGTCTGTGTTATGCCCCTTCTTTGAAACTAGTAATTTCAGTATACCAATACTTCTAAGGTTGCATGAGAAATAGAAGTGAACCAGTATTTGAAATAGTCTCTTGAATTCTTTTATAGAATTAAGTACATTTAAAAAGTAGATTTATTGCTTTACATACTTTTGGGGGCTTTAAAAAAGAAAAGTAGATTTAAATTTTTTCTAATTCCTAATTTCAGATTTTGCTTTCTCTGTTTATTGAGTGAATAAAATTGAAGAGCAGGAGATGCTTACTGAGTCATCAAGACATGCCATAAATAAAATTGGGAGGAAGTCAGCAAAGCAATTAAATTATTTATCAAACCCCAGAGATATTTTTGCTTTTATGTCTTCGCTTTGTTGTTACTAATTGCTGTATGCCAAGTTCTAGGTATACGAATACAAAGTTTTTTGTTGGTTAAGACATTAAAAAACTCATTTAAGATTAAAATCAAAAAATTCAGTTACTCAAAAATAAGTAAACAAAAAATTATAATTTTAAGCTACCAGCCACAGTTAATATTTGAAACAGTTCATTTTTTAATGATTAAGACCATCAAAAGCAATTAAAAGTATTTAATAGAAACTTTTTAATATAGTTTTTTTTCCATTTTTAAATCTTATTTTTGTTAGGATTTTATTAGGATTAGAATCCTAATGAAAACTATGCAGATATTATTGAATTTGTGTAAGTTTTTCTGCCTTTTCCCCCACTCTAACCCTAGTCTATGAGATATCTCAAAAAAAAAATTTTTTTATTTTATTTTTTAAAGAGACAAAGTCTAGACTTGAACTCCTGGGCTCAGAAGATCCTCCTGCCTCAGTCTCCTAAGTAGCTGGGACTATTGGAGTGCCACCATGTCTGGCTTCAGATTTTTATCTTCTGGTTTTTTTTTTTTTTTTTTTTTTTTTTGAGACAGAGTCTCACTCTGTTGCCCTGGCTGGAGTGCCCTGGCATCAGCCTAAGCTCACAGCAACCTCTCACTCCTGGGCTCAAGTGATCCTCCTGCCTCAGCCTCCCGAGTAGCTGGGACTATAGGCATGCGCCACCGTGCCCTGCTAATTTTTCCTATTTTTAGTTGTATGGCTCATTTCTTTCTATTTATAGTAGAGACGGGGTCTCGCTCTTGCTCAGACTGGTTTCGAACTCCTGAGCTCAAGCAATCCTCCCTCCTTGGCCTCCCAGAGTGCTAGGATTACAGGCATGAGCCACCCCGCCTGGCCCTGGTTTTTAAATTGTTGTGTCACATTTCATTGTTTTATCCAAACATGACAATTGCAATTAACTAGAATTTATTTAACAGAATGGTTGGTTTTGCTCAGGATTTCATGATCTGGTAGAGTTTATTTTTTTGTTTTTAACTTGTTGTTAAGCCACATTGAGTTATTCTATGGATATAATCTATGAAAAATTTTCATATCCTAAAATAGATGATATTTTGGAATCATTTATTTGATTTTTTGACCTTTCCATTACAAGTATTTCCCATATCTATTTATCTTTTTGTTATACTTGGAATTACTAGGTATTTTCACTTCTTTGTTACCGTAATTTGAAACAGCTAAAAGCAGCAAGCCATGTAAAATAAAGATGAAAGGTGTTGATTCCATTTTCTTCCTGTCCAGAAATGTGGTTGCCATGTCTACATGTGTTCTAATTTGAGAGATTTTTCTTCAGCTCTTGGGAAAGAAGTCTGCTGTGGTAATGAGTCTAATCAGGTCTGAAAATGCTTACATCTTTATGTAAGTAGTTTCTCTTTCATTGTATATATACTTTTTTAAAAAAAAATCTATAAAAACAGAATCATATATGTGTTGGCAAGATAATTCTTTTATTCATTCAATATTTTTCAACACTTACTGTATGCTAAGGCTCATGCAGGTGCTGTGAATCCCTGCTAACACACAAATATTTAACTGCAATTGTAAAGAAGTTTATGGAAAATAAATACAGATCTCTTTTGATACCATTTTAAAGCATATTTATCATTTGAAAATACATGATATGTGTTAAGTTTTTAAAAATGTCGTTACATTTAATAATATCAATAATATACTAATATTAGTTAATTTTTGAAAGTTTACCAAGTTCTAGGTATTTTTCTCAGTGCTTTACATTATCCCTTTGCAGTAGACACTCTTATCTCTGTTACAGATGAGTAAACTGAGGCATAGGGTAGTTAAGTAACTTACTGAGATCAGAAGCAATCGTGTCTTGAAGAACTTAAATAACTGTCAGTAGTATAAGGTTAAAAGTGAAAATCTTCTCTTACTCTCTTCCATGTATTTCCCTGGTATCCTTAGTTAATAAATTGTTGTATGTCCTTTCAGACTTTCTCTTACTTCCTCCTCTTTCTTCCTCCATTCTGAGTAACCATGTAAATATTTACCAAAAAAAATCTTTTAAACTAGAGAATTTATATCCATGTACTTCTTTGTGAATTAAATGTGATTTTGTTATCTTAAGGTTGTAAAGTTTAAATGCGGGTGGATGAACAATGAAAAACAACTTTCTAAACCATTGTAATGTCTTCTAAACTGTATAAACACAAAGATGACTGTGCTAACCTTGAGGTTCCGGCTAGGAATTTCAAGGAATATAAGAATATTTTCCCAGGTCTTTTCCATTCTTCAGCAAGGGTCTAGAGGTAAACCATATCAAGTAATTCGCTTTCAGAGTAAAGAAAGGAAAGTCTATTCTTTTACGATGAAGAAATTATTACAGATTTAGAAATATTTTTATCAAATGTCTCTGTCTCCCACTTTTTAGGAGTAATGCCAGAAAATATTTAGTATTCTGACATACGTTGTGTTTGCAGATAAAGTTTGTCTTTTATTTTGTAATGTTATGAAGTAGTGGTCATTATTATGTATATAGGGGTGGTATGTGTGGGGTCTGGCTTAAATTTTTTGTGATTTCTTTTATTCCTATAATGGGGCACTGCCCATATACTGCTAGACAGATTATGTAACCCTAATAGTTTCTTATATTTTTTTTCATGTAAAATAAATGGTATTCAAGCTTAGTTTTTCCTCTCATTGGAGTACAAGAAGTCCTCACTTAAATATAGCTTATTGGAAGAACATATGAGTAATTTTGGAGCACCAGATGAATTTTATTTTAGAAAAATAGTGATGCATGTAGCCTGTTGTTTCAGCTAGATTATAGTTTCTTTGGGCTTTAAATCAGCTAGTCTTGAAACTTCATCATTGTCTAGTCCAAGTAAATCTGGACGTACTTGCTTTCTAACTGGGTGCCCACCCGTTATTGTGTATTAACTAAAATAAATGCACATGAGCACACATTACCTTTTTGAATAAGTAGCTAGAGAAGATAATCACAGAAAACAGAATGAACTTTCACAAAATCCTCTTTGCGTATATCTTTCTTTCCAACCAAGAGCTACTCTCACAAACTGCTCCTCAAAAAGTCTTCTTTTCCGCCGGGCGCGGTGGCTCACGCCTGTAATCCTAGCACTCCGGGAGGCCAAGGCGGGCGGATCGTTCTGAGCTCAGGAGTTCGAGACCAGCCTGAGCAAGAGCGAGACCCCGTCTCTACCAAAAATAGAAAGAAATTAATTGGACAGCTAAAAATCTATATAGAAAAAATAAGCTGGGCATGGTGGCACATGCCTGTAGTCCCAGCTACTCGGGAGGCTGAGACAGTAGGATTGCTGTGAGCTAGGCAAGAGAGTGAGACTCTGTCTCAAAAAAAAAAAAAAAAAAGTCTTCTTTTCCTACTCAGCTTTTGGCTTCTCTTCCCTCTTCCGTATACCACCCAAATCTTTCTCTTCCAAGAGTATCTCTTTACTCTGTCCTATGTTAATAAATTTAGGTTGTGTTCCAAGGTATTTTTGTTTTTGTTTTTTTGAGACAGAGTCTCGCTCTGTTGCCCTGGGTAGAGTACAATGGCGCAATCATGGCTCACCGCAACCTCAAGCTCCTGGGCTCAAGAGATCCTCCTGCCCTAGCCTCCCAAGTAGCTGGGACTGCAGGTGTGTCCATCACACACAGCTGATTTTTTCTACTTTTGGTAGAGATGGGGTCTCGCTCTTGTTTAGGCTGGTCTCAAACTCCAGAGCTTAAGCAATTCTCTCGCCTCAGCCTCCCAGAGTGCTAGCATTACAGGCATGAGCCACTGTGCCTGGCCACGTTCCAAGGTTTTTATAAATGCTGAAGGCACTAGGGATCCCTGTGGTAATTGGAACAGTTCTAGTTCTGTATTGTGGTTGGAGTGATAGTTATACATACGACAGAAATGCATAGAACCACACACCCATGCACACATATGTACACAAGTGAATGTATGTAAAACTGGTGAAATGTGGATAGACTTTGTGGTTTGCACCATGGTTGGTTTCCTGGTTTTGGTATTATACTGAAGTTATGCAAGATGTTACCTTTGCATAACATCTTGAAACTGGGTGAAGGGTCCACAGGGACCTCCCGGACATTTTTTTCTTTTTTTGCAATTTCCTGCGAATCTATGATTATTTCAAAATGTAAAAAAAAAAAAAAAAAAAAAGAAAGGTCAGCTGGAACATGGCAACACAAGTGAGAGAGATTAGTAAATCACTTGCTTTTTAATTTTTTAAACAAAATCTCCATCCTCAATAATGTTTAAAAATAAGTATAAATAGAGTAAACTAAAGCAGTCAAAAATTTAAGTGTAATATACTCTCATGATAAAGGTACAAGAGACTGTCCTCCTCCTGATGTGGCCTCGGGGACAAGTGCTGAACTTTTGGTAACATAGGGAGTTTATGTGAAGGTTTAAGGAATTTGGCTTAGGCTGGGACTAGTTTCTTTCTGTGTTTTGAGCAACAACCTAAACACTTTA
The DNA here is from genome assembly GCA_004363605.1 of Indri indri. Classification (NCBI taxonomy): domain Eukaryota; kingdom Metazoa; phylum Chordata; class Mammalia; order Primates; family Indriidae; genus Indri; species Indri indri. Next base: position 7,569 of record RJWJ010045335.1, read on the forward strand.
TCAGTGCCTGGAAATGTTCAAGGCCAAGGTTTGGGTGGCTGGGTCACAGAGCAGTCAAGGCTCAGTCAGGACAGACAAAAAAGTAAGGGAAACTGCAGGACCCTACATGCCCGTTTTTAATAAGATAAAATAAATTTTAAAGTTGCTTATATATATTTTATGTATTTACACATATAAAAATGCCAGCATTTTTCAGTTGTGATAGTATATTGACATGTAGGTTAAGCAGTTAAACCATTTAAACCAAAAATCTCAAGCATTAGTTCCTCTTTAGCCACTCGTTATTGCTGTCTGCTTTATTAAGATACCCAAAACTCTAAAATCAAAATCTATGTATTTGAGTCAACCTGAAACTCAAGCATCTCAGATATCCCATTTCTTAGTCTTAGCAACTACGCTAGGATGACAGACTCCTGAACTCATTATCTCTAACCCAGACCTTACTACCTTTTCTTGGAAATACCTTTTCTATTTCTCATCTCAATTTGCTCATAAATCCAAGCCCGGAATTTCATCTTCATTTTTACTTCATCCTTTCATTCACACATCCAACAGGGACTAAAGTCTTTCTGATTTATATTCTTACCGTATTTCATAGCCAACCCCTTCTCTCTATTTTCACTGCCAGTGTTTTGGTTGTATCCCTTACATCTTGTTGTAAATCCCCTTTTTCTTATTTCCGTCTCCTAGATGGTACCAGTTAAGCCAGACCAAGCAATTTTGAGTTTCTGATCCCAAACCATTGGATTGTTTTTTTCCTGCCTAAAATCTATTCTAGTGTTTGTTTCAAATACACAACTCTGTCAAGACTCAGATAAGACAAATGACCCCCTTTCTGAAGTTTCTTCTCTTCTTCACAAATAAAGTAAAAAAAAGGAAGTAGATATGAAAGATGATTAAAATAATAAAGTGAAATATACAAGTGTATATAAAATTGTTTAGTATGCTCATCTCAGTTGTAATAAATTGGTAAGATTGGGAAATCTGGAGAGCTACAAAAATAAAAAATACAAAAAGCTGGTTAAAATGAAGAAATGATTAATAAGATGAAAGATTCATCTAGTTGCACATAGTAAATAATATAATACACTCAGAAATTTAAAAATTATTGGCCAGGCACGGTGGCTCATGCCTGTAATCCTAGCACTCTGGGAGGCTGAGGTGGGTGGATCGTTTGAGCTCAGAGTTTGAGACCAGTCTGAGCAAGACAGAGACCCCATCTCTACTAAAAAAAAAAAAATAGAAAGAAATTAGGTGGACAACTAAAAATATATGGAAAAAATGAGCTGGGCATGGTGGCCCATGCCTGTAGTCCCAGCTACTCCGGAGGCTGAGGCAGAAGGATTGCTTGAGCCTAGGAATTTGAGGTTGCTATGAGCTAGGCTGACACCACGGCACTCGAACCTGGGCAACAGAGTGAGACTGTCCAAAAAAAAAAAAAAAAAAAAAATTTATTTAGACAAAATATGTTAAAACAATTAAAAAAGAACAAATTTTGGGTTAAGGAAAATGTAAAATTTCATTAGATTAAAAAGAAAACTAGTGAGACTACCTCTCTGTTATCTTTTACTTAGTGATACAGTGTAGTTCACTGCTGGGACAATTGATTCATGATGACCTTTTTTAAGCCATTTATTATATCTGTGGAAAACTACTTATATGGTACTTATGTTTGAAGTTAAGTGCCTGATTACTGTGAAAATATCAACTCAATAACATTATTTAAAAATGATTCCTAAAATTCTTTGGTTCCCCAAAGAAGCAATTATTGTGAATATATTTTCCAAACGAAAATCTAGTGCTTTACCTGCTTTTGCTTAAAATCCTTCAGTGTCTTCACAAACTCCAGCGTTTATAAAACTTTGCATGGTCTCACACTTTAGCTTTATCAACCACCACCACCACCACCATTCTCAGTTGCCCGGTTCTTCACAGTCCATCACTATAATTTTTTTTGAATTCTTGAAAAAAATACCTCATTTTCTGCCACCTCTTTCCTTTGCACATACTATTCTCTCTGTCTGGAACACTTTCCTAGTTAATTTGATTCATACCTCAAATATCACTTCATGTCTTCATGCATGGGCTCTCTCCACACCCCTAATGTAGATTTATCACCATCGTAATTTTAAATATTTTATGTTATTTGGTGAATGTCTATTTCTCCTACTAGACTGTATGTCCCATGAAGTCAGGGTCATACATGCTTGCTTGCTATTATTTAGTGTTATAGCCCTCCCTTCCATTATTGGAACTCTGAATAGATTTAAGTTAGACCTCATCACAGTCTCCTCCATTTTTATACACCTGTCCTTGGGTATACAAAGGGGATTGGTTCCAGGACCACCAGCTTATACCAAAATTCGCACAATACTCAAGTCTCAAAATTGGCCCTGCATAGTGCACATATGTGAAATGTTGGCCCTCCATATATGCAGGTTTTGCATCCCATGAATGCTGTATTTTCAATCTACATTTGATTTTTTAAAACGTACATGTATATCCTTTTTAGTGGTAATATTACCGGTTACTCTTTGTTAATCCTTGTCTGTTAATTTGCATGTCTAAAGTTTTTTATATTTGATGTTTCTGCCAGTTCTCAGTCATGTTACCTTGTTTCCTGTATTTAGTTAAATATTTTACTCTCTCATCACTTTCCCTCCTTCTCCTTTACCAGGCTGAGATGGTTGGGAGAGTTTTGTGACAATTTTTGGAGGCCTAGAATGAAGGCATATTTCTCCAGGGAGGATTTGCTACTGTGTCTGCTGTACATCTGGGGTGGTGGCACTGACAGCCTTGGACAACTTTAAATTTAAAGCCCGAAGTTTTTTATATCACTACCATGATGTGAATGAATTCATGTGAGGGCTGGTTTGTGGTTACAGCTTACAGCGATTTTTTTTTTTAAAAAGCTCTATTTGCTTTCTTTGCAGACCCATGAAAATGAAATGAGTGGAGCATTTCTAGTATACTCTTATCTAAAGGTGTAGTTAACCTTTTGTGGTTCCAGATTAGTGAGGTGTGGGTCTCTTGTTAGACTTTCTTCCTTTAGCAGACTCTGCTTTTATGTTCTATTCTCATTTCCCACAAATCTCTATAAACTTCATCTCATTTGCTCCCATTCACCAAATGCTCTCAGGGTAAAAGAAGAAAGTCTATATATTAAAAAAAGTTCCTATTTTTTAATATGACAATTTAGAAATAAGTGAAATTAATGCCTAGGGATTGTAGACCCCAAAATGTGTACAGATTTATTACATATATTGGAATTATTCACATGTGGATTATAATTGGTTACAGTATTAATGGTTATGATATGATTTTGACCTTGGAATCAAAATAGCCTGAGAATGACTCTCAACTGTGCCACTCACTATAATTACAATACTTCTCCATTATGGAAGGCAATATTACATAAAGCTTTAAAGAATGGGTTTGGGCTTAACTTTCTTTTCAGATTGTCTGGGTTTGAATTTCTATTCTGCTACTCACTACCTGTTTAATTCTGGGTGATTACTTAACTCCCTCTGTAATTCCATTTTCTTATCTCTACAAAGGAGAAAACAGTAATAGCAACTTCATAGTAATATTGTAAGTTTTAAATGTGTTTAACTTGTATAAAATTCTTCAATGAATTCATGGCATATGATAGTAAAGACTATGCAAAAGTTATTTGACTTTGAAAAACAAAAAACGTTATTTTTAACAGTAGTTGGTATATTCATTAATCAGAAAAAATTGGTAGAATGATTTTCAAGACAATCAGATAAGGTTTCTAAAAATCTGAAAAAAAAAAAACCATAAGAAACCATTTTACATGTTCTTTTCAAAGTTCCAAAAAAACTAAATATTCATTTGTGAAATTAGATTGATAGAGAAATGGAGAAATCATTTCTAGATAAATAATAAATTGAAAATCTTTTTGCATAATTTTATAGATATAAATTGTTTATGATATAGAAGTAATACATGTTTTTCATTGTAATTATAAACTTTTAGAGGGCACAATGTTAAGGGTTTTAAAACCCTAAACTTTTAAATAATATGTTTATTTGGGGACTCTATCTGCCATTTGTTCTTAATGTTGTATATCTGTGAATTCATTTAGTGGATTTGTAATATTACTAAATTCATTACTCCTTCTCTATACACCCCACAATGCTATATATATGTGTATATATATATATATATATATATATATATATATATATCTCCATTCTTTTGTTCAT
>RJWJ010045336.1:0-11799 GCA_004363605.1 Indri indri
GGGGGTGGGAGGGAGGAAGAAAGAACGATTCTCCTGGCACTGCAGCGCAGAAGGGACTCTGGACAAGAAGCTGTCAGAGGGGTTTTGAATTCATGGAGTGGGACAAGTATTGCATGTCTTTCCTCCCCCACCAAGTTGCCAGTCAACTGCACATTCGTCCTTGCTTAGTTTTTGAGTAAATCTTTTGAGTAAGTAAGTATTTGAGTAACTCTTTTGGGAGTGCTCAACAAAGACGACAAGGCGGCAATGGCGTCAGAATCACAGTCGTCTGTCTGGTTGCCTTGCACATCGTTTAGAAAAGGAAGACAAAGGTGAACAATACCCGGATGGTTCTGTCACCCTAACGTCACCGCTGTCACAGTTTTACTGGATTCCTGGCCATCCACTTCTCTTCGTGTGCGTTTTTCACACAGCTGCCATCGCAGCATATGTACAATTTTGCATCCTGCTTTGTAAATTTGAACTTGATGCGTATGTGTGTACTTACGAACAAGATTACAAGACAGAGAAACAAACCCTTTATATTCTTATTGTTCACTTTATTTGCAAGTTTTATTGCGCCCAGAAGTAATCGTAGGCATATGTGTGCAGTGAATGTGAATGTTTGGGATTCTGTTCTTAGGGCCGGAAGTTCAGTGCATGTTACACGGATGTATTTGGAGAACAAAAATATGACAATAAATAAGGTGTCGAGGGCTGTTGATGTCACTTTTTAGTTCTAAATATAGAAAGTGGTACTGACTGAAACATCTACTCCTTCAGCTTCTGCAGATATAACTTATGCAGTTGTACTAACGAAATGCTTTTGTTACTATTTAGGTTCTTAGATTTTTAAGTAATTTTTAATAGATAATTGAAAGCTAAAAGTCCAATCTGATTGTACATGGCAGCTTGATAAAGAAAGACAACATTTTCCCCTTAAGTTGTTGTTTTCCCAAAATGTAGTTTTGCTTATGGAATTTCATGACTTATTGAATTTTGCATGTACTGATTTAAGTAGTTAATTAAATACTTTAGCAAAGGAAATTACAGAATGAGAGAATTGACTACTTTGCTTACATGCTGCTAAGTAATACATGAATCTTGTTTAATATTTGGATTGTAAATAATGATATAAGTTGCTTCTAATAAATATTTAGCATAGATGATAAAGAGATTTAAAAAACCCATGTGATTGTCCTCATGATATATAAATAATAAGAAATAGTTGTACACTCCACACATACTACTCACTGTGACTTGCACCTCTCTTGTTATAAAATTCAGTGTTAATTACGAGGCTTAACTTTCCAGTTTTACTAAGGCTAGAGCATATTTTTAGGACTCTTAGGGAAGCTGAAGGGTTCACGTGGGGATGAACGACAAGATCAGGCCTCTCACTCTCTTCTTTCCATGCTAGTCTTTCCCTGGTCCCGTAGAGCCCTGGGATGAAAGTGTAACCCACTAGCTACCCCTGCCCACTTCCCGCCAATCTTACTGGTCTGCTGTAATTTTAGGGACCCAAGTTCCTGCTTTTGATTTGACCTAATTCTGATGCAAATGTTTGCGAATTCTTCTTCTGTTTGCTGTGTTTGCTTCCCTTCTGATCTTGATCTCTTTTGGTCCTGGCTGTTACTCTTCCCCCAAATCCAGAGAGTTCCAGAGCTTGTTTAATAATTTAGCTAGGGAATTTTGACTGTGGCATCAGGTTCCAAATTACCATATTTTAGCAATTGAACAGAAGGGACTAGCATCTCTCATAACATACCAGTTAAATATGGTTTTAGCTTACGGAGGAGGTCCAAGATTTCCAGTGCTTACCAGTCAGTAGCTTATCTTTAGAAAGCCAATCATGTCTAGTCATGTATTCTTTCAGGCCATCTCTGTGCTGATGAGTAAAAACTACAATTCCAGGATCATCTTTTTCTTTCCCCTACGTCTTGTCTTATTCATGTTGAATGATTGAATGGATCTGAGGTTTTAAAAATATGCTTTAAACTTTTGTAACTTAAAATTATATATTCTTGAAATAATAAATCAGAAAGAATATTTGATATTTAAATGCAAAAAGTGTTTAAAATGTTAATAAGATTTTCAGTGAAACACAAAGTTTGCTAAGACTTTGTTGTCATCTAATTTAACTTTTGGATCAATCCTGAATCAGATGAATTTATATGTTTGTTAGCAAATTTATTAGTAGGTTGCTTGGGAAGTATTTGAGAAATATAATTTCTAAATCCTGCTGATTCTTAACTCTTTGAGGGTTAGTGAATTTACTTCTTAAACTATAGATTTTATTTTTAAGACAATTCCACATTCTTTCGCTAAGTGCTTATCCAACCTGAGTTTGTGAGGTACTGGATGTTCCTGGCTTAAATATAATATATAAATACTATGAAATCAAAAGCAGTTTTTAAAAATCTTTGGTGTTGTATCATTTTGTGTAATATGTATTCTACCACGAAGAAAAGAATTCCTAGGAAAGAATAAAAAATGTTTTCTTATATTTCAGTTTATTTCAATATGCGAAGTCAACCAATCCCCTTACATCATAAAGACTTGTACAAAATCATAAAGAGTTACAGAAAATGTTTTATAATTGTCACATAAAGTCTTTCCCAATAACGTTACAAAAAGTTCATAGCCTAAAAGAATTGACTGAGGAAGACAAGTATAATTTTTGTAAGAAAGAGAATTTAAATAGTCATTTGAAATAAAATTGTCCCTCAGTATCCATGGGGGATTGGTTCCAGGACCCCCGCAGACACCAAAATCCACAGATACTCTAGTCCCTTACCTAAAATGATGTGGTATTTACATATAACCTAAACACATCCTCCTGAATACTTTATATCATCTCTAGAGTACTTAAAATACTTAATACAGTTAAATGCTGTGTAAATACTTGTTATATTACTTCTTATTTGTATTTTTTTATTGCTTTTTTTTTCCTGAATATTTTCGATCTCTGGTTTGTTGAATGCACAGATGCAGAAGTCGCGGATATGGAGGGCCTTCTGTAACAAACTTTTTCAAAAGAGTAAAATGTGAATCTTACTACTTTTTCAAAATAGTAAAACTTCAAATTCCAACAATGCTATAATCTCCCTCCAACAATAGTTTTCGAATATAAAAATAACTGCTCTAGATAAATGAAGAAGATGGAACTCTCTGGTGAAAACTGGTTACATGGTAAGCTGTTGAAATTAAAAAAAATAATTAAAGCCTCTTTGAAAATAAGTATTCCTCTAGTAAAGCATTAAAATCTCACTAAAAATAACTCCCTGATTATGATTATTAGTAAATGAATTGCCAACACATTTTTTAGAAGATTGAGGAAGCAATTAGATTTAATTTTCTTAACAATAAAATATATAATTACTAATACTTGTAGGCTCTTTTCCTAAACTACAATACCCATACAGTTCAAGTAAAGCTCTCTAAGTAATAAACAAAAATAGGAAATGAAAAAAATATTGATTCTAAAAGTAGTCACAAAGAGCACAATAATATTCATGGTATAAAACTTCAGAAGAATAGCAAAGAATTGACAGGAAACTATCACTGTGTACACTATTTAGAACAATTATGCAATGCATATATTTGCCCAAGAACAGTATCTATTATTAAAAACACTGTAATACTAATTTATATTATCTCATTTGTATTTTAAAAGTTATTCCTGGATGAAATATTTAAAAGAAAGACATTATAAATCTTAAGTTCAAAGAGTGCCTACAAATTAATAAGAAACTGACCCAGAAAAAAATTATAAAAATGGGTGAAGTAAATGAACAGGAATCTCACAGAAGATAAAAGCAAATAGTCAATAGATGTAAACAAATATGCTCAGGCTCATAAGTAGTAAGATATTAGCAGATTAAAACAATAATATTCTCATCAGAGCAGCAAGATTTAAAGATTGATGATGTACAGTGCTTTTGAGGGCATGGTTATATATTGTGAGTTGTAAATAAATAGAATCTTTTTGAAAAGTGTGTAGTATGTATTAAACATATTTTAAATGCACATTCTCTTTGCCATTGCAGTGTGGAATATATACATAATTATGCAAGTATGTAAAGCTATGTATTAATATATAAAAATGCACATCTGTTTCTAATAGCAAAAATTTAAAAACTCAAAAGTCCACCTACAGTTGATGGGTTAAATCAGTAATACTATATCCTTATTATAGAATTCTATGCAGTCATTAAAAATAATGAGTAGATAAATTTACTTGGAATGACAAACATTTCATGATATGTTGTTAAATAAAAAATTATAGCCAAATACATAAAAATGATTCCAGTAGTTTAAAGTAGTCTTGGATAAGTAGTGTTCCCAGGTATTGGCAGAAGCAAATGCCAGTCCTGTCTGGAGTGAGTTTATTTTTCCCAGGTCCCAAAGAATTTCCTGAAAAAATAAATTTCTGCTCAATGTTACTAATCATCAGGGAAATACAAATTAAAACCACAATGAAATATCACCTTACCCTGTTAGAATGACTTTTATTAAAAAATCCAGAAACAATAGATACTGGCGTGGATGCAGAAGGAAAGGGATGTTTATATACTGTTGGTGGGATTGCAAATTAGTGCAACCTCTATGGAAAACAGTATGGAGATTCCTCAAAGAACTAAAAGTAAACCTACAATTCAATCCAGCAATCCCACTACTGTGTATCTACCCAAGGAAAAGAAGTCATTTTATCAAAAAGACATCTGCACTCAAATGTTTATGGAAGCAAAATTCACAATTGCAAAGATACAGAATCAACCCAAGTGTCCATCAACTCATGAGTGGATTAACAAAATGTGGTATATATATACCATGGAGTACTACTCAGCCATTAAAAAGGAATGAATTAAAGTCTTATGCAGCAATTTGGATGGAACTGGAGACCATTTTCCTCAGTGATGTAGCTCAAGAATGGAAAAATAAACACCACATGTACTCTCTAATAATTTGGAACTACATCATGGGCACATGGTACAGAAAGGTATAAATTGTTAGAAATCAAGAGCAAAGGGTAAAAACCTACCTAATAGGTACAATGAACATTCTTCAGGTGATTGGTACACTTACAGCCCGGACTAAAGCATTTAAGAGCTATCCATGTAACAAAGACACTTGTACCCCCTTAATATTTTGAAATTAAAAAAAGAGAAATTTCCAAGGAAAATGAACAGCTCACAGCCAAAAATCATTCAAAATACAGGGAAACAAAGTACCATGAGTAAGAAGCAGCAAGAGTAGGGATAACAGAAACACACTGGAAAGTACTTCAGATATTATTAGAATGAGGTATGTATTACAAAATAATTATGGTTAGCATGTTTAAATAAATGAAAGAAAAGTTTTAAAGTCTGTACAAGAAACTGTACAGAAGGATCAATAACATTTGAGCAAGAACCAAACAGAGTACCTAGAAATGAAAAATATAATAACCAAAATGAACAAAAAACCTCCACGGATGGGCTTAACAGTAGATTTGATGCAGCTGAAAAGAGAATTAGTGATCTCAAAGACAAATAGGCATGAAGAAATTATCCAGAATGTTGCACAGAAATATGATGCAAAATATGGGAAAAGAAAGTTAAGCAAAATAGTGGATAGAGTGGAAATGTGTCTAACTAAAGTTCCAGAAAAAAAAAAAAAAGGAGAAAAGGGAGACAGAGGTAATATTTAAGAATAAAATAGCTGAGAATTTTCCAGAATTGATGAAAAGCATCTTCTTTGAGATTTAAGAGCACAGTGAAAACCCTGCAGAATAAATCCAAAGAAAACCCACAATTTGCCAAATCACAGGGAAACTAGCGAGCAATAAAGACAGAGAGAAGATTTTTAAAGGACATGTACAATATTACCTTCGAAGGAGCAAAAAAAAAACCGATAGTTCATTTCTTGACAGCAACAAAGGAAGCCAGAAGACTGTGGAATAACATGTTCAATGTGCAAAGGGAAAACCGTTTTCAACCTAAAGCTCCATACTTAGGAAAACAATCTCGTCTGCGTGAAGCCAAAATGGTGACATTCTCAGGCCATCAGGTACTGAGAAGAGTTTGCCATCAGAAGACCTTTGCTAAAGGAATACCCAGAGTGTGCTAGAGAAAGAAGGAAAGTGATCTTCTCGTGTCACAGTCTGAGATACGAACAGAAAAGGAGAGGGACTTCCATTAATAGCCAAGACACAGTAACGGGATTTGGATTTAGGCTCTTGCCTGAAACACCACCCACAGTAGAACAGAATGGCAGGAGGGAAGGGTTAGAAAAGGACATGAGCAACCTTTTGGAGGTGATGATACGTTCATTCTGTCGATTGTAGCAATTGTTTCACATACGTCAAAGCTTTTCAAATTGTGCAGTTTCAATATGGGCGATTCATAGTATGTCAATCATCCCTAAATAATTGTTAAAAGAAATAGCTGAGAAATTGGTAAATATATGGATAAATATAAATAAGATAATTCTATGCAATAGCAATATTTGTGTTTTAAGGAGTTAAAAAAAAGAATTTAAATGGATGGCCACAATGGCATCTCATTCCAGGTGACATACAACTCTGCCAGGATGAGGGTAATGTGCCAGAGATGGGTAAAGATACTGATTATCCTGAGACTTTGATAAGTTAATAATGCATGGTATTTTTCGGGTAAACATTAAAGGAATGGTATCAGAGTACGTGACTTCCAAACACTGGTGGACAAAATAGAATTAGAAGAAAGAAGGCAGCAAAGGAGAGAAAAAGAACCCTAGAAAAAGTGGGACAAATAGCACAAAATAAAATGACACATAATGTACATAAATTAAATGCCTTTGTTAAACACAAAGATTGTCAGACTGCATTTTTTCAAAAGCAACTATATGTCTGTTCCAACAAACGTATCTAAAATATAAGTCTCCAGAATGAAAGTAAAAGATGGAAAAAGCTATACCAGGAAAACACCAAAAAGAAAGCTGGTAAACCTCTATTAAAATCAGACAAAATAGACTTTTAGGCAGAAATCATTACTAGAGAAAAACAGGGTCATTTTATAACAACAAAAGGGTCTAATCCCAAGACAATATAACAAATTTAAGTTTCTATGTGTGTGTTGAGAGCTTTAAAATATCAAAAGCAAAAATGTTCTGTATAAATAATTGTAGCCAGTGAGGTGTAAGTATTAATAGAATTGTGGTATGGCAATTTCCAGAAAGAAAGCCAGTTTGTGACCTTTGCCCCTGTCTTAGGCTTTCCTCCTCCTCCTGGCTGGCCTTGGTCACGGCGGCTGGAGACAGCAGATCTTGGGGACTTGGGTCTTGCATAGAGGACAGTCCTGGGGTTTCGCAGAGTCCAGCCACAGCTGCAACCTTAACTGTTCTCTCCAGACTATTGCGAACGGTCAGCTTCTGTCCCCTGTACGCCACTGTTTTGGGAGTTGCTGTTTCTCACACCAGAACCTGATCTTAACTAACACGGAGTGAGTTTACGGAAGCCAATGAAGTAGACACTTTTTCAAGGAAAGGGAAAAAATCATCACTGCTTTCCTAATCCCAAAGTGCTCCTGAGATATTATTATAACACTTAGGCAATCAATGTGACACAGGAAAAAACAGTTCCCTCAAATGACAACTGGCAATCTAGCACATGGTTTGTTAATCTAGGCTTCTGCCTCTCACTTTGAGCTGATGTGCCAGTTAGGAAGGAAATAGAAAATTAGAAGATTAGTTTGGTTCGTTTAGATTTCCCTTTTTTTCTTTCTACTTCAAACACTTAATATCCATGGCGATTGCCAAACAGTCCATTTGTGCTTAATATCCTCTATAGGAAATCTAATTGATTAAAAGGAATATCCTTCAGAGAATATACACATTCAAATTTCAGTTCTATAATATCCCATTACAATCTGTTTGTGTTCCTTAGAAACTGGTTTTGCTCCCGCTGCGGTTGCTGGGGCTGTTGTTTTTCAACCCAGTGAGAAGACGAAGAGAAGAATTGCTCAAGTGTGAACACTTGCCAGGTAATGTAAAGATGGGAAAACTAACCGCAAAGTCGAAGGAAGATTTCAGTATGGAAAACCGAAAGCCAGTGACCTCACTAAATGCACTTCATGATGCCAACTCTGAAAGCCAATGGGTTCTGATGCATTCTGATTGGTGCGAATCCACAACGGAGCGTGTAGGGGAAAATGACTTCAGACCTTGAAGGGCCTAAGTACGGGAACTGGTGACCAAACTGCGGTGTCCATGAGTGCTTTCCAAAAGGTATAGATGGTTTATGGGAAATCAGTGTCAAGATTCCAGATTCTTCCAAAAATTTGTACATCTAAGAACCTTCCTACGCACAAAACGTCATCCCAGTTTTCTTTTCCTACCTTTCTTTTTACAATCATCCTTCTCCCGCTCAATAAGACTTTGAGCTGTATTCCAGTCAATGAAATAAACAGATCATCTCACCGTAAACCCTAATTTATTTATATTCCTACAAATAAGTCACATCGAATGGTAAAATGGATTTTCGTTGCAAATAGCTCTTGGCTTTCTATCTCTTTAATAATATGAAGGTGAAGGGCGAAATACTACTAGTCACCCAAAGAATGCGTCTCTTCTCAAAATAAGAAATATCCCCCTGAAGCCGTGTTCTCATTCGGTGTGGACACATGATTTACTGGGCATCTGGAAGTCATTCTTTTAAGACGTCTTCAGTGTTTCCTTTGGTGTTATTGGGAGACATCACCCGGATATTATTAATCCTCAGTTTGTTTTTCCAAAATATCAAGTCTCACATTAAATCCTTTATTCTCCATGAGGATTTCTGGAGTAATCACTTCTTGGCTAGACTACACATTTTCTATATCAAATAACCTTCCCTACATTCCAGGGTATTTTGCTCTAGCTTTCTACTTTAAAAAAAAGCTACAACAAGTGCCACCGGACATAATATGAGTTCAAACTATTTTTTTAGAGTATTCTGTATTCTTTTTTATTCTTATTTAGATAAAAGAGAGAGCTTAGACTAAAACGGTGAGACTTTAAATACAACTTATAAAAATATTAAAGATTTAAAATAACTGCATTAAAAAAGAGGCAAATTTGAACACTTAACCATTAATTCTGCTATTCCTCCTAAATATTCTTGCTAGAGGATAGAACAAGATAAAGTGCCCAAAGCAGCATGGTATATAATGGGAGTGACCAAGATCAGAACATATTTGCTAAATGATGGGATATGATGAAGAAGGCTCTTGGCAGATTGAATTATCAGTTCCGATAATTTCTTTGCTCTCTCATAGTGGTGCTATGTCTTTACACCCTTGCCATGGTTTCTTGGTGGACAAATAATAGCTCCCCACCTTTTGACCCTGGGCTTGGCCAGATAACCCGATTTGGTCAATGGAATGCCAGTGTGCGTGATGCAATCTGAGACTTGGAATGTCCGTGAGAGTGATCCACCATGATAAGAACATGCTGCAGGTAGTTATTACCCCAGAATGTGAGCTCCAGAATAGACACGTGGAGCAGATTTACAACCTGGAACCAAACCCAGAAGAAAGACAGCCTGAAACAGAGCCACTTAGTCAGGCTCAGCCTAGATCAGCCAACTGCAATTGAAACTGCAAATGACCTACAGATTCTCCAGTGTGAGCATAAATACACATATGCCACTGAGTTTGGGGGAGATTTGTTATGCAGCATTATTGCAGCGATAGCTGACTGTCACAGAAGCTTCAGGTCCTGTGACAATGGCCTGGATAATGGAGAAGAAGCCTTCTACAAAGTGGTTGGCCCTGGCCAGGCATGAGCCACCACACCCTGTAATCCCAGCACTTCCGAAAGTTGATGCAGGAGGATCACTTGAGGCCAAGAGTTCAAGACCAGCTTGGGCAACACAGTGAGACCTCCATCTCCAAAAAAAAAAAAAAAAACAAAAAAATTTAAAAGTTAACTGGGCGTAGTGGTGGGCACCTGTAGTCCCAGCTACTCAGGAGGCTGAAGTGGGAGGTTCCCTTAAGCCCAGGATTTCAAGGCTGCAGTGTGCTGTGATCGCACCACTACCCTCCAGCCTGGGTGACACAGTGAGACCCTATCTCTAAAATAAATAAGTAAATTTTTTAAAAAGTGGTTGGCCCTGGTTCTACTTGAGATGTTGCTTTGCTTCTGGTTGTTCTTGTCTTAAGTCATGGTGATGGGCAACAACTCTAACCATTGTCTTTAGTATTGTTCAAACATTCCTCTATTTCCAAATTACATCCCTAAACTGCTATTGCATAATTTTTCTTTTTTATATATTATTATTATTGACTTCTTACTCTGGAAGAAGGGGTATGATTCTGTTCCATCACTCCTTCCCTAGGATGCCCATGCGTTTCCCCCGTTCTGACACCTGCATGTTTTACTGGGAAGACATGCATGTGAGCGCCTGCACATCTTTGCTTGAGGTCGGGTCAGTCCCAGATCTGCCTGCAGGCGGGTACCGGTTGCCAGTGTGAGGCAGGTGGCTACGAGAGGAGCTGAGAGGGCCCTCAGTGTTCAGTGTGCTCATGATTTCAGTACAGTGCTCTCAGCTGTGCCTGCTGCCCCAAGCGAGAAAACTTTCTGTTGGGGAAAAGGATACAGAGTCCAGCCACCCCTTGACCAAGACCTTCCAGTGGTCTTCCTGTTTTCAGCTTGCCTCCACCCTGGCTTTCAGAGATACCTCCAACTTCTGAGTCTATCCAGGGTCTGTGGTTTGCAAACGTTGTATTTTTGTTGGCTTTGACCCCTTCAAGCTTCAGGTTACCTCTCTCTCCTCTCTGCTCAGCTTTTCAACACTTCCGCTTCCTGTTAGCCACATCTCGTTGACGTGTTTTGCTTATTTCATCTTTCCTCCATTCTCTTTCCCCACTGTCATTTTACTGGGTTTGGGGATGTGTGCACTGCCCATATCTGCCTGGAAATTTAGTGCTACAGTGCGTGGGTTTGAAATACCATTGATCCCAGGACCACTTTCATCATTTCTAGAAGTGTCGATCAAACTGAGGGGAGAATGTACCTTTCTAGGTTTATCTTCTTTTTCTCCCCCCCAAATTCAATTTGAGATTCCAGTCATTTTGATTGTTTCCAAGCTCAAGTTTTCCAGTAAAAAGGCCAACAAACTCCATTACACATGGATACTAGGTAAGGATCAGAGAGAATACCTTTTCTCCATAAAGTTACTTCACGCCAAACTGTTTAAGGCAATTCTACGGTTTTATTTTAGAATCAAAAATCATTTTGTTTGATACAGATGAAATAACCTGTTATACTTTGATATTTGAAATATGGCCTAATTTTAATGAATACATATAATTTAAATTTGCTCATTTCCTATGTCTATTGTTTCTTGTACTATCCTGATTTTTTTACTAACAAAACACAGGCTCATTGCAACACGTTAAAAGATTAAAAAGTTTATAAATAAAAAAATGAACAGTTCTTCCCCCCCACTCACTTTCGATGGCAACGTATGTTATCAACACACCGTGTAACCACCCACAATGTACCATTCTTAGGTACACACACCTAAGAAATAAGATGTTAGGGTGGTTTCACTCATACAAGATACAATAGATGATTCATTCCGGGCTGAGATATAAAACTGTAAACGCTGTAACTGGAAAGTCAATTACCTGGCTCACTCGCACTGAAGTTACAGAAGGGAACTGAGTGGATTTCCAGGGAGGAGCTCTTTGGAGAGAACCACACTGGTCGTCACTGCCCTGCTGCCCCCGACCTCAATTCAGAGAGGAAGAGGGAAGAGAGCTTTAAGGAGATCGCTCAGAGAACAAAATCTGTGTCTTTTTCCCCATGCAGCTGGGG
>RJWJ010045337.1:0-11785 GCA_004363605.1 Indri indri
TCTTTTTGCCATGTGAGGACCCAACATTCCTCCTCTCTGGAGGATGCAGGAAGGAGCCATCTTGGAACTGGAAACCAAACCTGTCAGCACCTTGATCTTGGACTTTCCAGTCTCCAGAACTGTGAGAGAATAAATTTCTGTTCTTTATAAATTACCCAGTCTCAGGTATTCTGTTGTAGCAGCACAAAACAGTCTAAAATAGGCTGCTACAGTTTGGATATTTGTCCCCTCCAAACCTCATGTTGAAATTTGATCCCCAGTGTGGGAGGTGTTGGGTTATGAGGGGCAGATGTTTCATGAATGGCTTGGTACCATTCTCTTTTAGCAAGTTGAGTTCTTGCTCTATTAGTTCCCCAGAGAGCGGTTGTTAAAAAGAGCCTTTGCTTCCTCTCTCGCCAGGTGATCTCTGCAACGCCAGCTCCCCTTTGTCTTCTGTCACGAATGGAAGCAGCCTGAGGCCCTCACCAGATGTCAGTCTTCCAGCTAGCAGAATTGGGAACCAAATAAACCCTTTTTCCTTATAAATTACCCAGTCTTGGGTATTCCTTTATAGCAACACAAATGGAGTAAGACACAGGCCTCTAAAAAACATGAATATTTCTTAAAGAGGCTAGAAACAATTTCCTAAAGAGGCTGATACAAGAGTCCATTAAGGACACTGAGAAGGACCAGTACGAGAACCAGGAATATACGTGGAGGAGAGTAATGTGCTAGAAGCAAAATGAAGAAAGAGCTAGAAAAGCGTTCAACTGATATATGTTGTAGTATGATTGTGCTTGGATCTAACTATTAAGAGATTGTGGCAATGGGAAGGTACTGCAGTTGTTCATGCAAAAGATAATGTGAATTTGGGCAAGGCTGGTGGTGGTGGAGACAAACTGAAGAGAGACTGATGGCGGTCGATTTGACAGGGTTTGGCGATTGATTGGATACAGGAGGTGAAGGGCAAGGATGAGTCAATGGTGGATCACTGACTGAGGACACGAGTGGGACATGTTTGAGGGGACGGTTTGGGGATAAGCCCAGGTGCATGGAAGACCAGTGGAAATGGCCAATCCAGACTTAGGAAAAAGGTCAGGAGAGCTGAGATCCTATCCAAATGCTGTGACTCAAAGGTCGGAAATTTATTTAACCTCTCTCTTCCTGGTCTGCTACGTGGGAATGATATCTGTCTCATAAGACTGAATTTTAAAAATACCCATCAAGCACATTAATACATAGTAGGCAATCAGTAACTTAACCAGCCTCCATTTCTCCTCCTTATTCATCTTTGTAGAGACCTTCTTAATGACAACTTGATCCAGAAGTTGCCTAGTTCATTGAAAAAGTCAGTTGACCTACACTATTTCTAGGTAAGGCCAAGGCTTTCACTGTATATAATAGATTCATTAGAATTGCATCTCATTTTCTTTGCAAAAGTCAGACATAATTCTCTGACTTATAGTTTTGTTCTCTTATAATTTGAACAAGAGCAGAAAATTGCAAAGATTTTTACCGTATTTACCACCCATGGCACTATACTTCCATTTTATAGTATTAGTAATATAGTACTACATTTTTACCTTATTTTATAGTGTATACAGTAGGTATATTTTTTAATTACTGTAAAGTATATGTATATTTTACAGTTGTCTCACTTGTACCTAGATGGACAAGATTTTTTTAACAGCTTGTATTTCCCAAAGCAGTTAGCTATGTTTTCATAGAAACAGCAACTCTCTCTTCACATTCAGTATTTCATTGTGCAATATATATATTTTCTAGACAGGGTCTCACTCTGTCATCCAGGCTGGAGTGCAGTGGTGCAGCCAGCTCACTGTACCCTTGAACTCCTGGGTGCAGGTGATCCTTCTGCCTCAGCCTCCTGAGTAGCTGGGACTATAGGCATGTGCCACCACACTTGGCTAATTTTTCTATTTTTTGTAGATACGGGGTCTCACTGTGTTGCCCAGGCTGGTCTCCAGCTCCTAGCTTTAAGCAATCGTTCCCACCTCAGCCTCCCAAAGTGCCAGGATTATAGGTGTGAGTCACTGCCCCCAGCCTCATGGTAATATTTAATTAAATTATGTGAATACAATATCAGGGACAACTGGAATAAGCAGGCTTGGAAACGATTTTGGTTAAACATAGTAATCATTTGGTGAAACGGAAGTATGTGAGCATACAAAATACTAATCTGCTACTCTCGACTACGCACCCCAGTCTGGGAGGGACTGGGCATCTTAATTCACAAAGCAAATTGAAGCCTCAGCCTGGGGTCCACTCACACTTGTCTATGTTGCTGCCCTCTCCTTCCCTCCTGGTGCCTTAGAGGACAGACCTCTCTGCCTGTCCGAAACCAGTCCCTCTTCCTGTGCTTTGGATCCTCTCTCCTCCCACCTTTTCAGGAAATTGACACTATCAATGATTTCTTCTCCTATGTATTCAGTCACTCCCTTCAGCTGCATCATTCCCTTCAACATTTAAATGTATTCATTAAACATGTTCCATCTTGAAAGAACAGAAGAAAGGCCTCCTCCTTCCCTGTCCCCTCAGCTGCCGGCCACTCTTCCCACTCCACTTGATGCCAGCCCCCTAAGTATGTATCTCTGTGACTCCACTGACAAAATCTGAAGGACACTTTCCTGTCCTCATCTTTGACCTCCCAGCAGTGCTTGTTGTGGTTGCTCATCCCTTCCTTGAAACATTCTTTTCCTTGGCTCTTATGACATTAAATTCTGCTGGTGTTACTGATTTTATTCCTGCCTGTCTGGTCACACCCTTATCTTATTCACAGGCTTATCTTGCAAATAAATGTCAGGGCTCCCCAGGACTAAATTCTAGTCCCCCTTTCCTTACTCTGTGCCGTCTCCTCAGGCAATCCTGTCTGTGACTTCAACTACCATCTCTTCACCAAGGGGGCCCACGCTTCTAACTGCCTTTGTAGTATCTCGTCTTGGCTGTCCTAAATGCTGGCCAAACTCAACATCTGCAAGGTCAAGTTTATGACCTCCTCAAACCTGGTGTCCTTCCAGTGTCCCTATACAGTTGGCAGCCTAAGTGTCATCCTTGACACTCTCTGGTTTCCTATCTCCACCACATCATCAGTTCTTGATTTCATTCTGAAATAGCTCTTGAAGCCATATACGTTTCCTATTATTGTCTGTAGGCAATGTTATATAGTGGCCACAAGTGGTGTCTGCAATTAGAATTCTCATGTTTCATCTGTAAAATGGGTGTAAGAGTAGTACCTATCTCGTAGAGTTTCTATAAGGATGAAATGAGTCACTACACGTAGAACGTGTAGAACCGTGCTCAGCAATATTGAATATTTCCTACCATTATAATGCACACCTGGACCACTAGAGCAGTGGCCATCTCAAGTCATCACGGCCCATCTCAGAGTCTTTTCTCCTCATCGTTACGATCTTTCCACAACTCAAATTTGTCTTCTCTTTGCTCATGACGGGAGTGATTTGCCATTGCTCCTAGATTATGGGAAAGTGGAAAATCTTACTATACCCAGTGACATGCTGCATGATTGCATTTGCCAGCCTGTCCGGCATGGTCTCGTACTGTCACTCCTACACTTCCAGCTTTGTGAGTCATCTCTCAGTCACGCAAGTGTGCGGTCCCCACTCAGATCCCACCCCTGCCAGTGGGTCCTTCCACGCACTGCTCCCTCTCACTCGGATACTTGCCTTCCCTCTCCTGATCTTTCAGTCATTCTTTAGGTTTCAGCTCATAAATCACTTTCTCAGGGAAGCTTTCTTTACACACCCTCCCCCTTTCCAGACGGTTCCTTTTTTACCTACTCTTGTAGAATAGTCTTTCTTTCCTTCAGTGGCCTGATCCCAGAGAAGAATTAAACATTTGTTGGTGGACTTATTTGATTAAATGCCGTCATTCCCACTATGTTGAATTCATGTATATTTCAATAGAAGGGAGAACTTACATCAAAATAACATTTTAGCCTACAAACTGCCTTATTCAATCTTTTCATTGGAATCTGATGTCTGAAATAAGAGGCATTATTCCTTCCTGCCTTATGAGTGTCTCCTGAAAATGGTTACCATTTTCTTTAATCAACAGACACAAAAGTGTATGTTAATGAGAAACTTATTCTTCAAGCCCCTAATTCTTCCTGCATCTTCCTCCCTTCTGAAAAGGTCAAAGGATCCTGTCTGATGCTGTCAGAACAGCAGCTTTTGACCACAAGGTGGCGACAGTTTTCAAGAGTTAGCAGGTGAGTCCAGTGTCTACTCTGGTCTGGTCAGGGGGGTGCTTCTTTAAAAGGATGTTGGTGGGTGGAAGTTTGTTTGGTAATTATATTGCACCCTGTTTTGTGTCACAGGTATTTTACCTAATCTCTTTACCTAAAGCAGCCAAGGCGAGCATGTAAGTTGTTGATCAAACTGGAACACTTTCGAGAGTGAAGGGGAGGAGAGTGGATTATACACCATTGGGCCAGGACAGCAGATATAAACCAGATTGTTGTGGCCACACAGGGACATCTTTTCTCTCCACCTGAGGCCGACGTGATACTCCTGAGCGCGGTTGTGTAAAAAAACAAATAACAAAGTAAAGCCGAGGTGAGTCAGGTGACAACATTTATAGTCTCTCTGACTCTCACTGATGAGGTCCCAAATAGCATGTGACCTTCACCTCCCAGCGTTAGGACTCCAGAAGTTAGACAGTTTTAGAAAAGGAGTGATGAAAGGATGATTGATCCAAAGTCCCGTATATTTACTTGTGGGAGTCAGGGAAACCCTACCTTTGGTGAGATGTCATGGACATAATAAAGCTTTCTGTTGAACGTGGCTTTTGATTTGCAAAATCCTTTTCCACATATTGCCTTCATTGAAACTCACAGCCTTGTGAGGAGTAAGGAAGGAAGGAAAAGTATTATCCTTGTACTTTAGGAGTAAAGAAATTGAGGTTCAAAGAGGTAAAGCATATTAGTTTGACCATGGACATGGTAAGTGCCAAACCCTGGGCTTCTGCCTTGTTGCTTAGAGATGGGGAAATACATTTTCTTTTTCACTTGAAGCATCCAGATCACTTTATATCATTCAGCACAAAGGAAAACAAATACATATTCAAATGCAAACACAAGATGAAGCCCTAATTTATATGAACATACATGGCAGGATAAACTAATTAAGGGAGTCGTAGTGTTTATTTCTTGTTTCCTCCTCACTCGCCTAGTAGAACCCAACCTTTGTGTCCTGTAGTGCTCTCTTCCCTCACTCCACCGGAACTTGACAGGTTTGGGCTCCCTGGGGTCCTAAATCTGGATTGTCTAACAAAGAGAAGGACTTGCAAAGGCTTGGAAGGGAGAGCGAATGTAAAGAGAGTGACCCAGTGGCCTGTGGGCAATGTGGTTGGATTCCCAAGGATTGAAACCTGCATCCTGTGCCCACGTAGTCCTGGAAGGTGACAGGTCTCTGATGGGGATGGCTTGCAGATGCTTGGGATCCGAATGCTAATCTCCTGCTTCGGAAACTGCAGCCATGTTTTCTGTGGCCACATTGGGCCCGGGGGGACCTCTTCAAGTGGACCCTATAGGCCAAGTGATGAGCATCCCAATGGCAGCCCTGATGGCCTGAAGTGCAAAGTCTGTTGTGAAGTTTTCTGGATTGTGTAGGACCCTTCAGACTCTTAGAGAGATATGTTGCCAGTAATGACTAATATTGAATGTCTCACCAACCCTGGTGAGTAGACTCAGAGTCACATTTAATTTGATTTAGAAACAAAACAAAATATGTAACAAATCTTGCACTGTGTGTTGTCAAATTAATTCATACTCATTAATGATTACATGTAAAAACAAGCCATCTGCTCCTCTGCAGACCAATAAATGAAACACAGAAAGCAGCCCAGGGCCCTGGGCTTTCCAGCCAGCTTCCTCCCTGTGCCATCGGTCCATTGGTCTTGTGGTGTTGCTGAACACCCTGCCCCAGGCTGCCACAGACTCCAGTCACCTTGCCTGGTGACCACTCGCTTTTAACTCAAGGGCCACCTCTTTCACACAGCCTTCCCTGGACCCCTGTGATCCTGTAGCCTTTTGTTGGTGCCTCCAGGAGATCACTTTCTGTTTGTCTGCACACACAGAATCAGCTGGGTTGCTTGCTGAATGCGGCATCTTGGCCCTTCCTTATTTCAGTCCACTGAATCAGAATCCCGGGAGGTCAGTACTAAGATTCTATATTTTTAATGTGTTTCCCCCTCAGGTGATTACTGTCCTTTCTTTACCCTCTATGCTGGCCTGAATAGTGTCCTTCCAAAATTCATGTTCACCTGGAGCCCATGAATATGACTTTATTTGGAAATAGGTTCTTTGCACATGCAATCACAATAAGAAGAGGCTATATTGGATAGGGCAGGCCCTAATCTAATGTCTAGAGTCCTTATAAGAAGAGGGAAATTCGCAGACACAGAGATACAGAGCAGGAACTGTACGTGAGGATGGAGGCAGAGATTGGAGTGATTCCATCTACAAGCCACTAGATGCTAGGAGAGAGGCATGGAACACATTCTCCCTCTGAGCCTCTAAAAGGGAATCCAGACTGCCAACACCTTGATTTCAGACTTCCAGCTTCTAGACTGTGAGAGAATAAAATTCTGTTGTTTTAAACCACCAAGGTTGTGGTACTTTGGTACTAATAATCCAATATAGCCCTAGGAAATGAATACCACCCCCACCCCTCTCTTTCCCTACCTTCTGTTAAGTTATCTTCATTTCCCCTTTCTCTCTACAGGAAGTTATATTTCCTGTTTAAATTATTTTCATGTTGTATTGGACGTATGTCAGTTTTTTTGGTGGTTCAGTGGATGCTCTCTCTATGGGGTTGTCTCTACCTTGTATGTCTCAGGAGGCTGAGCCTATCTTTCTCAGTAAAAGTGAGAAAATTCCAGACCTTTGCTTTCCCTGCCTGCAGTGTAGCAATTGTGCAGGCCATATCACCCTGGCCCCATAAGCCACTTGTTGCAATGAGTGGGAGCTAGTGGCCCCAAGGAGGTTGTCACAGGGACAACGTCCCTCTGGGTCAGCAGTCGAAGCCACAGCAGTTTGAGTTGCCCAGGCAGCTCTGCAGGGGTGCTAGGTGGCACCTGTGACACCGTGGCGTGGGCAGTGCGGGTGGCTAGGGCTGGCTCTGCAGCCCGACCGCAGCATTGGTCCTGCTCGTGCTGCCCTTGGGCTAGATGCCTTCCCTCCCTGAGATCCTGTGAGCTACCTGATATTCTTTTTAGTGAACCTTTTTCCTGCTTAAATCGGTTGGTTTCTGTTGCCTGCATCTACAAAGCCTCATTGTCATGGGTGGGCATTCATAGTCTTCTTTCTTTTTTTAAACAAGGATGCCTGCTGAACAAACATCTAAGGACAGGTAACAATAATCCTCAATACCAGGATCTTTGGAGGTAGTAAGTGTTCCACCCTGTCCATGTTATTGGGGCTCTGTTTTTTCATTCCACCTTAATTTTAACTAATTATTATTAGTCACTAATTAGTCATCATCACTACTACATTTTTAAGAGTTTAAGCTTCTTTAGCTATACCAACATATTTTCCAGTTTCTCTGCGCTCCGTTGTGTCTTGCGATCCCATTCTTCCTTCTGGCTTCAATTTCCCTTTCACCAAAGCGCATCCACTTGGCGAGGGGCTTCACGTGGCGCACTTCCAGTCTTTGTCTGAACGTGTCTTTGTCTTGCCCTTCCTCGCGAGATGAGCTGGATACAGAACTTTAGATTGTAGTTATTTCCCCTCAGCGCTTCGAAGTTACCATTCCGTTGTCTTCTGGCCTCCTCTGGTGCTGATGATAAATAAATCAGGAGAACTATAAATTCTCATCCCTCTGTAAGCAATTTGTCCCCCCAGCACCCCGCCTGGTCACTTTGCTGTTGTGGTTTTACCACCATGTTTGTAGAAGTAAATGCATTCATTAATGTTGCCTGAGAGTTGTGTTGCTTCTTAGGTCCTTCTTCAATTCTGGAAAATTCTCAGCCATTGTCTTGACATTTCATTTCTCTTCCATTCTGTTTAGAGTCTCCTGGGCCTCTGAGTAGCCTAATGTTGGACTTTATGTTTTTCAGCTCTTTATCTGCCTGTCTTTTTTACTGGATTTCTTCATCTTTAGTTTATTAATTCTTTTTTTCACCTATGTCCAGTTGGTTTAACCCCTCCATTGCGTTCCGTTCATTTCTCACGTCATTGTCTGCTTATACACAATTACATTTTTATATAAATATATAAACGTGGCCTTAAACGTATGTGTGTGTGCGTGCGTGCACGTCTGTGTGCAATCTTGTCTTCCTTTATCTTGGCTCTCCATTTGCTTCACCCTCCCCCATCCTAAGGAACTCACAGTAACGCAGTGTATATTTTCCCATGTGTTTTTACCTTGTTTGTATAATCTTAAACTAACACTTTATATGCAAACATATGTGAGATGTGGGTCTGTTTTTTTTTTTTAAGAGACAGTGTCTCACTTTGTCACCCAGGCTGAAGTGCCATGGTGCAATCATAGTTCACTGCAGCCTCGAACTCCTAGCCTTCAGGGATCCTTCTGCCTCTGCCTCCCGAAACGCTGGCACCATGGGTGTGAGCCACCCATGCCCAGCCTAATTTGTTGCCTTTAAGGCCTGCTTACTATTCCATGGTGTGGACAGACTATACTTTATTCAAACACATTTTAACAGTGAACTCACAATTTTTTTGTCCCTACAAGCAATGTTGCAATAAGCATTCTTGTACACATAGCTATATAGACTCTTGCTTTTATTTCCATGGGCTAGATTAGGAGTCAATACACTTTTCCTGTAAAGGGTGAAATAATAAATATTTTGGGCTTGGTGGGTCACGTGATCTTTCCTTACCTCTGCCATTGCCCCCAAGCAGCCATGGCAAATATGTAAACAAATGAACCTGGGCTGGATTGGGATCGCAAGCTGGAATATAATGTATATTTTTAAAAAATTGTAATAATAATTGCCAGATTACTTTCCAAAAAAGCTATAATAATTCACATCCTCAAGTAATGTCTGAAATTACCATTTTCCCTGAATCTCAGCAACAAATAGACATTACGAATATTTTAAATTTTTGCCAGTCTGATTGGTGTAGAGTGATAGCTCACTCTAAATTTAATATGCATTTTCTTAACTGTTGGTAAGTTTGCTTATCTTTTCATATATTTCTTGGTGATTTGAAATTTTGTCACCCATGAATTATCTTCATATTATTTGTCAATTCTCTATTTTTTGTTTTTTCTTGTCAATTAATAAGGAATATCTATATATTACAGATATTAACGCTTTGTCTATTCTCTGCATTGACACTGTTTTTCTGAATCTATTTTGTCTATTTGTTTTGTTTATGATCTCTTTTGCCATAAAGCATTTTTAAGGATTCCTGGCTGGGCGTGGTGGCTGACGCCTGTAATCCTAGCACTCTGGGAGGCCGAGGCGGGAGGATTGCTTGAGCTCAGGAGTTCAAGATCAGCCTGAGCGAGAGCAAGACCCCATCTCTACTAAAAATTGAAAGAAATTAGCTGGACAACTAAAAAAAAAAAAATATATATATATATATATATATATATATAAAAATTAGCCGGGCACGGTGGCACATGCCTGTAGTCCCAGCTACTTGGGAGGTTGAGGCAGGAGGATCGCTTGAGCCCTGGAGTTTGAGGTTGCTGTGAGCTAGGCTGACGCCACGGCACTCTAGCCCAGGAAACAGAGCCAGACTGTGTCTCAAAAAATAAATAAATAAATAAATAAATAAATAAAGATTCCTTATACAGTCAAATATACCATCAGTATGTATTGAATAGCTCCCAAGTTTCCAGTCATGATTAAGACGGTCTCTGCCACCCTTGCACTGAATGCACAGTTGCCTATGTAGGATTTTAGTTTTACTTTCATATTTAAGTATTTAATCTATTTTGAGTTTATTTTTATAGGCTGTAAGATAGTGATCTGGGTTTATACTCTTTGCATCCACATACAGAAGATGCCTAGAATTTTTATTTTAGGTAGGGGGTGATTTTTCCCCTCGTTCTAGTCCCTGTACAGAGATGACCAAATTTCTTCTTTCCAGGGCCAGTGTGCAGACATTTCTAGTCCACCTTTAATAAATGAGGCTGAGTGATTCATGCCAGGGCTTGGTCCAGTTCCTCTGCTTCCACAGTTTGGAAGCCACGCCTTCTGTCCGTGTGGGATGTCAATATTCCAGGCCTGCCATTGTGTCTGGCTCTTCTACGTGTTCGTGGTAGGAGGGAAGGCCTGTCTGCATCCCCTTAGTCTGTGGTGTTGGTGGAAGAGATCCCTAACATCAGATATACTTTTGCACACCGGAAACCAAATATACAGCACCTCTGGGCCCAGTATGGAATGGGCCCCCTGTCCGCATCACCCCGAGGTGCTCTGTAGTTGCTGCCTTCAGGTCCTGTTCAGCTCTGCCGTTCCCATTAAATATTAGATCCTGTTCCCATTCTCTTAGCCAGCCTCCTGCCCAAAGGACTTATAATCTTTCAGGTAGTTGCTTTTTATACTGGAGCAAAAGTAGTTGGTTCCACTTAAGTACTGTTGTTAAACCTATGAAGCATGCTTTTGGGTGATCTTTATGCGCATGGAAGAAATTGGGTTGAGGAATTTGAGGATAGAGTTCCATGAAAGTGTCTAGTCCAGTCAAAGGACCTCATAGCACATTGTATTTGGTAGGATGATAAAAGAACACCAAGCACCAAGCATTTTCTTCTGTAAGTCAGAAAGCTAGAAACTCTTCTTCTGGCACCTGCTCTGTGTTTGTGAGGGGAGTGATTGCCCTGGGGAAATTTACTTAGATAACGGCTGAGGATCAAAGAATAGCTTCACATTTTTTAAAGAGACAGTTCTATTTTTTTATGAAAGAATACCATTTTCTGAGCTAGAAGGTAAGTAAGCCTCGGGAAGCCTAGGTAATACGTAAATTGGGTAAAATGTAAGGTGTGACTATAAAGTTATGCTTCTTCGGGGGGGCACCTTATGAAAATACATTTTATTTGTTTATCATATAAATTTCATGCTGCTAGCTGTTTGTGGAGAAGTACCTAAGGTACCCAAAGGTAGTTCAGGCACATCTGGAAGTCTTTCAAATATTAAAAAATGTGATTTCAGAAACTCTGCTTTCTTTCTTTTTTCTCTTTGTTAGGTTTTAAAATTGTTTTAAATTTGTTGTCTCCATGTAGGAATTCCACTTTTGGTAATGGAGGACTAGGTGTTTCAGACCAACTCTCTAATAATAACTAATAAAGCTAGATGAAATATACAATTAAGTTTTAAAATCAGGAAGAGCTAAAAGGTCATGAGAATTTACTGGCCAAAATCTGGGAGAAGATAGAAATCAAGAGAGTGAGTCTCACTTTTAGGGCTGCTCTTGTCCTGGGGAACATTTGTAGATCTTGCAAGGGCAACCGAAAGACTCGGGTGTGCTTTTAAAAACCCCTTGGGACCAGGGAGAAAAAGTTACGGTCCAGGTCCTGGGATGTACCCCACAGCTTGGGACTGTAGGCTTGAAGAGCTGCCCTGCCCTAGAGATAAGGGTAGTCTGGAACTAAGTGAGCGTTCATATGGGCCATAGCCTCTTTGGCAGGCCTAGAAAATCTAAAACTCTAAAGTTAGAATTGGGGGAATCTGGAATGCTGCTAGTGCCCCCAGAATTGTGGCATGAGCAACCAAATCCTCTCTGGAACAAGATATATTATCCTAGGCCTCAAATTATTTCTACAAATAATTTTTCGAAACTGACAGCACACAATAAAAAAAT
>RJWJ010045338.1:0-11802 GCA_004363605.1 Indri indri
GGTTACATTTAAAGACACTGGCATCCTGGAGAGGGGAAATCTAAAGCTTGCACCTGGGCCACCGGTATTTTAGCCTTTTCAAATGCTGCCTCTTGTTCTTTATGCCAGCCACCAGTTAGATGCCCGCTTTATTAGTTGGCATAGGGAAATGAAAATATTTAACTAAATGTGGAATAAAAGCCTGCCATTATCCCAAAAGACCTAGGGAATTTTGTAACTCTTTAACTGTTTTAGGCATGGAAAATTGTTTTACTTTGTAAATGACGGCATCTGGGATAAGCATATCTTATCTGATCAAGTGACCCCTAGAAACTTTACAGATGTTCCTGGGCCTTGTATCTTGTGTGAGTTCATGGCTCATCCTCTGGATCGAGCAAGGCATTAAGGTGTTGCTGTAGCAATGACAAGTTTTCAGAGGTTAGCATAATATTATCAGTGTAATGAAACCATTGAACAGCAGAGAACTAAAGTTAAATCTGTAGCAATTATTCCTTGACACGTAGCGGGACTACGCAGATAACCCTGCGGCAACACTTGGAATGTCCACTGTTGGCCATTTCAAGGAAAAGTGAACTGGTCCTGAGAGTCAGGATGTAAAGGGATGCTAAGGAAGTGAACACAGCATGTGTTAAAGTTCTTCACTTATTTTTTGGACTCCAACAGATACTGAGCTCCACCTGGGTCCTCTCGTTGCTCCTATGTGGAAGCAAACTTGGCATAATCCTAGGCCCTAGGCTGGGGAGGAGTCCACCCCTGGAATGCAGACATTGGGATTCTTCCTTGTGGTGTTTCTGCTGCTTCCTCTCCCTTTTCTGATGTGGCACTAGGAAAGGGCCTCAGCTGTGGATCAAGAGTTAGGTCATCCAAAGGTCCATTAATAATAAACAGCTGAATTATTGATTCACTGTCTCTTGGTCTACCTCAGCTGAAATCATGTCATACACCACCTTTGTTTTCTAGTAATTCTAAGTGATCCCTTTGACCTCCACTTTTTGGTCCAGGAGATGTTTTTTCCTTTCTCTCTCTCCCTAAGTAACCATTGCCCCACAAGAGGGTTCAAGAGGAATATAAGAAGACAATGTCATTCCTAGGGCACACTTTGTCTCTCTTTTTTTGTTTCATTCCCTGCTAGGGAGATGCTAGCCCCACTAGTGTGCCATAGCTGCACCATCCATATGGCTACCCTTTCTCTTGGCAGCTTCTTAAAGGTTTTGTTACATCCTTTAATTCTTCTGAGGGCTGCGTGTGGGCTTTTGCTGTCTGCTGCATTGAGTGGTCTTGCTTTTGAAAGGGGAGGAAATCTATCCTCTTCTGAGATAAGCTTTATATGATCACTAGTGATCATTTGATTCACTAGTTGGTCCCCACGAATTCCAGGTATTTGCATCCCAGTGTAGTTTCACAAGGACAGCCCACACACACTTTTGGGAGATGCAGCCTCCCCCACTCCCAGCCACACAAAGTGGGAAGCTAAGGTTTCCAACTGTGCCTCCTGAGTTTCAAACTTATCCACCAAACATACGCTAATACAGACATGGAAGTTATCATATCCCCTTCTAATTGTAATTCTTCCTCTAACCTTGCCACATTGTGTCAGCTACTATCAGCATTTCTGTGGCTACTTGAACAGCCCACAACAGCAGGAAACTCACTGTTGTCTCTGCTCAGCACCATTTCTTACCACAGTGAGTCGTATAGCTTTCTCCAGATAAGAAATCTAGACACTCAGACATTTTTAGCTGGATATCCAGGGGTTGACTAATGCAGTTCTTTCTCCCTCATCCCATTGTCAAGCACTCTTAATCAGTGAGTCCTGTCAATTCTCTTTTACTAAAAAGTAATAGTGATGGTGATGATAATATCAAAAGGAACACTTTTGATTACTGTGCAACAGAAATTTTACTTGCTATTGAAGTACCATTTTATTTATATGACTGTTTCTTCAGGAAGATTCTAACATTGTAATTATTTTTACAGATGTAGAAATTATAGCTTTTCAAGTTTAGTTAAGTAACTCAAAGAAGTGACAGAGCCAGGACTATAACTCTGAAAGACTGATTTTTACTCCTAACCGGAACTACTTAAGAACAACAGTTGATCTCTTATCATGGGGAAATGATTTTCTTTATCTTCCCTTTTTTTTTTTTTTTTTTTTTGGCTGTGGCATGTACTTTGTCTGACAATATAGCCACAAAAGTTTTTTTATGAATACGGTTAGTAGGGCCTGTCTTTTTTCCACTCTTTTACTGTTGACCTGTGTCTTTGTATCTAATGTGTTTCTAGGATGCAGTGTATAGTTGGGTCTTGCTATTTTTACCCAATCTGTCATTCTCTGCCTTTTAATTAGGGCATGAAAATGATTTGCAGTTAATGTCCTCATTAACATGGCTTCTGTTTGCTCCATTTGTTATTTTTTCCCATTTTTCTCTTCTTATTTTCAATTATTCGGGGCTGTTTATTCCATTTGTGTCCTTTGGTGGCTTATTAGCTGTCGCTGTTAATTTAGTTCTTGCACTGAGGTTAATAGCATACGTCTTAAACTTATCACTGTCTTTCTTAAAGAGATACTACACTTCTCCATGTAGAAGATTAGAACATTGAAATAACATACTGATTTTTCTCCCCTTACCCTTTGCTCTATTGTCATATATTTTCTTTTACATATATATAAAATATATATATATATATTTATATTATATACCCACAAAACATTGTTAGTTTTGCTTCAGAAGTCAATTTGTTTTAAAGGTATTTAGATAAAAGAAAAAAATCTTACAAATTTACTCATGAAATTATCATTTTTGGTCTTTGTCATTTTGTAAGATCCACTATGTCTTTCTACCACCTATTACAGATACTTGATAAATTAATTTGTAGGTATAGTAAAAATCTAAGATACTTATTAAAATTTTAAATATTTTAATTTTTAAATTTCTCATGATAATTATGTAGTTGTGAAAAGTAGTGAAAATGGACAGCCAGAATAACTGTTACAAAACTAAATTCTTTTGTTCTTATTGAAATAGATAGCTGCAGGTAACAGCTGTAGCACATTTAGTTTGACTGAAACTCATATGATATTATCACCTTGAAGTGCAAAAACTCATCATACCTAATACATTTTTAGAATTTAAAAAATCAAAGCCTTAGGAGGTTTCTGAGACATTTGCTACCTACTGAGTTAGAATCTAACCATTCTGCAATGGTTATTCTTCCTAGATCTTTTGAAATTCTAAATTCTGAAGCAGAATATATCAGTGAAATTTCCTACCTACCACTATCCCTTGTGTTAGCATCTATGAAGACAGAAAAATTGTGTTAGCTCTATGAAGATGTAAAAATATCTCTTGTGATTATTTTCTACATACCAAATCTTGCTTAATATTAATATTCAACACTTGTAAAACTTCCTGATTGGTTGTGCCTGTTTACTGTCAGTATAAGGTTGTTCGACAGGGCTGATTTTTTTTTTTTTTTTCAATTTTGGTCAATGTGACTACAGAGAATTACATTTTATCTCATGATTTGGGTTTGAAAGACCAGACCATGACTCTTAAACATGTGGTTAGTGGCAGAGAACAGTGACTGCCAATGCTGGGAGCCACTTGAAGTCCAAGTAGGTCCTTGGCTTCGCAGAAGAGAGAATTTAGGGGCGAGCCAACAGTGTAAAGTGAAAGTGAGATTTATTAACAAACTATAGAAAGTCTGCTCCACAGAGCAGAGGCAAGTTCTCCCTGCAGAAGAGAACTGGTCCCCTGGCTCCCATTGCCTTTCTGTTAAGCAATCGGATAACCAAGGGGAGGAATAATCATGGCAGTGTTCCTCCACCATCTTAGTTCTAACTGATTGGAACTTGCCCTGCTTCCATCCTGTTTTGGTCCAGGTAATTTGAGACTTCCTGTCTTAGGTCATGCTGCAGCAATGTCCAAAGCAATACCTAAAGCAGCACCTGCCAGTTCCTTGCCTCATTGGTACTTAGTCATATTAGCCTTGAACTCAAAACCTTTATATAATATTTTAATTTTTTTCAAGTCTACTGTCAGATATTTGATTTGTCTAATTATAATTATTTTATATATAGTAAATTTAGGTTATATTTTTAAAATGGAAGAAAGGTATTTTATCACAAGATAGAGATATTCACAGAGGTGCCGAAACTTAGATTAATTAGTGGCCATCCTATTTGTAGTATTTGTTCAGTTTATTTTCTGATCCATAACAGAATGACATTTTAGTGAAACATTAAATTTAATTTAAAAAATGGATGTACCATTTACCCTATCACCACAATTTATCATTTCTTGATTGCTCAGTTAGTCTTACATATTGCCTAACTAATTTCTTCTAAAATAAGCATAGTAAATGATTGAATGACAGAAGTTTCTCAGTATTATGTATCGGAGAGAGATGTCAACAAGGTGGTGGCCTGGGAAGCCATAGGCCTTCGTTCCTCACAGAGACCATGAGTTAATAACAATGTATGGACCAGAATATTTTTGCGTGCACTCGAGAGACTACCCAGACTAACATATAATAAGACGGAATGCTTCAAAAAGGGTAGGAAAATTCATGTCATTTTTCATGCCAGTCTTTTTACATCTCCCTCTGTTGCATAATATGGTAAGAACGGGCAAAAAACTTCCACACCAAGACTCCTCACGCAGTTTAATTCCCTGAGATTCATCCAATTATAGTATGTTTTAATGTTTTCTTTCCTTTTTATTACTAAGTAGTATTCCGTGGTATGAACATACCACAGCTTGCTTCACCATGCGCAGCTGAAGAACATATGGAATGAGTTTGCTTTTAGCTATTAGAAACATAGTTGCTCTATAGCTTCATGTTCAGATGCGTGTGTAAACATAAGATTTCATTTGTCTAGAATAAATGCCCAAGAGTGCATTTGCAGGGCTGCGTGACAATTGCATGTCTAGTTATATAAGAAACTGCCAAACAGTTTTTTGGAGTGATGCTATCATTTTATGCCAAGCAGCAATGTATAATGGCCCATTATTTCTGCTTCTTCACCAGCATTTGCTAATGTTACTGCTTTTGGTTTTAGATGTCTTAATAGATGTGCAGTGACATTACTAATACTATTTGACTTTTTTATGTGTTTATTTCTCACGCTTATATCCTCTTTGGCAAAAACGTCTCTTTGTGCCCTTTTTTCGTTCACGAATTTGTCTTTTTTAGTGCTGAGTTTTTAAGAGTTCTTTATTTTTCTAGGTAGAATTGATTTACTAGATACAGGTTTGCAAATGCTGTGCACCCCTCCCCACAGTATTTAGACTGTCTTTTGATTCTCTTCACAGGATCTTTCACGAAGCAAAAAGTTCTTAAGTTTAATTAGATACAATCGATCAGTTTTCCTTTTATGGTTTATGTTTTTGGTTTCAAATGTATTAACAATACAACTCTTTAAAAGCTGTAAGAGCCTATGGTTTTCTTCTGTGATTTTTTTTTCCTTCAAAAATATTATATTAAGGTGGCATAATTTTACATTACATTCAAGTCCATGACCAACTTTGAGTTACTATTTAGATGGTGAGGTTCAGGTTAAGGCTTGTTTTCTTAGCCTGTGTGTTGCCACTTGCTCTAACACCGTTTGTTGAAAGGCTATTTTCATCCCCTGAATTGCTTTTGCATCTTTGTGAAATATCAGTAGGGCGTGTTTGTATGGATCTTTTTTCTGGGTTTTCTCATGTATTCCAAAAATCTATGAAGCTATCCCTGTGTCAGTACTTACTGTCTTGATTACTTTACCTATACAAAAAGTCTTGAAACTAATGGGCCAAATCCTCCCACCATCTACTTCTTTTTCAAAATTGTTTTAGCTATTCTAGGGCTTATGCCTTTCCACATAAATTTTAGAATAAATTTGTCTTTGTAAAAATTCTTGCTGAGATTTCGAGAGAAATTGCCTAAAATATATAGATCAAGTTGGAGAGAGTTAATACCTTAACATATTGAGTCTTCTAATCTAGAAACATAGTGTATCTCCCTTTACTTCTGCTTCGATTTCTTTCATCGGTGTTTTGTAGTTTTCAGCATATAGTTTTCAGAGATCCTGTGATGTTTTGTTAATGTAAATCAAAGCATCTCATTTCTTTTGGAGCAGTGTAAATGGTATTATTTTTAAATTTAGGGTCCTCCTGGCCCCAAGGGTGGGGAAATAATAGAGTGCTGTCTAGCTTAGGTAAAATTCATCAGTTCAATCCCTGGAAGGTTGGGTAGTGTCGCACCTACCTTAGCATCCTACTGAGGCCTGCCAATAAGGCTGATGTGCAAAGATCTGTATGTAACGGAAACATGAAAGTAATTTTGCTAGGTTTAGGAAGAAAATACAGGGATTTAAATTTCAGTTTTGACACTGGATAATTTGTTGATAAAATTTTTATTATATTATGCAATATGCAGAAAGTAGTCCTAAAAATTACTTGTTTATCTTTAACTGCTAATTTTATGTTTTGTCTGGCAATCGCACACGACAGAGAAGCTAATAAAAAATGAGGTTTAGGCTGGGCGCGGTGGCTCACGCCTGTAATCCTAGCACTCTGGGAGGCTGAGGCGGGCGGATCGTTCTGAGCTCAGGAGTTTGAGACCAGCCTGAGCAAGAGCGAGACCCGGTCTCTACCAAAAATAGTAGAAAGAAATTAATTGGACAGCGAAAAATCTATGTAGAAAAAATAAGCTGGGCATGGTGGCGCATGCCTGTAGTCCCAGCTACTCGGGAGGCTGAGACAGTAGGATGGCTTGAGCCCAGGAGTTTGAGGTTGCTGTGAGCTAGGCTGACGCCATGGCACTCACCCCAGGCAAGAGAGTGAGACTCTGTCTAAAAAAAAAAAAAAAAAAAAAAAAAAAAAAATGAGGTTTAATATACATCTGAATGGAATACCAGAAGAGAAAATATATAGACAGGGTGATGGGCAGAACATAACTTCCACACAGAATTTTATTCCAGATAAATTATCATTTAATAAAGGAACATTTTCCAACACAGATGAAGCAAATACTAATGACCTATACAAATTCCAAGGAAAATAGCACATTTTTTTTTTTTGGAAGAAGAAAAATAAATCTCAAAATGAGAAAAGTATATTTCAAAAAAGTTATGTCTTTTCTGAAGGGGGCTAGAAATAATTTTCACTTTGTTGAAAAAATGCCAACTAACTGAGTTCTTTTGAGTAACCACCAAAAGTGCAGAAATACAAGGATTAATCTCAAAAGTAGAAAAAAATTAATATTACTTAGAAAACAATCCTTACAATAGAAAAGAAAGGATAGGAGAACAAGGAAGCAAAGAAAAACAGAGCAAATAAAACTTTCTAATAAGACGTTAGAAACAAATATGCACAACGAGTACTCAATATTAAATGCAAATTGTTTAAGCTCATGTATTAAAATATAAAATACTCTGGATTAAGAATTTGTACATACGTGGGAATAATCACACTGAAATGTTGAAAATAAAGGTTTAGAGAAAATTACTTGCAAATATTTATCAAAAGAGGAGGGTACAAATATTGTCATTAGATAAAAGAGAATTTAAAGGAAAATGCAAGGAATAAAGAGGGGCAACAATAAAGAATTACTCCAAGAGAATATTAAAATCACAAATTTGCATCCCCAATAACTCTGTGCCAATTGTACACATGAAGCAAAACTGATAGTATATAAAGTGACATTGACAAATGTGCAATTGTAGTGAGAGATGTTTTTAATATAGCACTTATTTAGACTGATAAATATGCAAAAAAGTAGTAAATAGGAATACTTTGCCATTAATTAATAAACCTAACTTTTACACATGTACATGAACTTGGCTACACTCACTCCTAAGTAGTAACTTATTTACTGTATACATTCTGTTTACACAGGGAACACTAAAAACAAAAAATTACCTAGCCCCAAAATAATATCTCAACAGATGTCATCAAATAATCCATATCAAATAATTCCATGTGACCTAGTTTTATGGCCACATGCAATCAATTTAAAATTCATTGACACTCTTCCCAACTCATTTTATCAGGCCAGCATTATGCTGATGACGAAACTAGACAAAAACATCAGAAGAAAAGATTATTAATGACCAAGATCCCTCATGAATACAGACAAAAATCCTCAAGCAAATCAAACCTGGCAATATGGCTTACATGCCATGACCGAGTAGGATGTATTCTAGGAATGCAAAGTTAACTTAACATTCAAGAACCAGCATGCAATGCACCACAAGAATAGAATTAAGGATTAAAAACCACGTAATCATCTCAATAGACGTAGAAAAAACATTTATAAAATTTAACACCCTTTCATGACGAAACTACTCAACAAACTCAGAATACAAGGAAAATATCTCAACCTGATAGAGGGCATACACAAAAAACCCACATAACGTCACACTTAATGCTAAAATTCTGGATGCTTTCTCCAAATCAAGAATAAAACTAGGATGTCCACCATTGCCGCTTCTTGTGACATTTTATTGGGGAGTTTGCCCCAGGACAGCTAGCTAAGAAAATGAACTAAAAGGCATCCATATTGGAAAGATAAAAGTAAAACTGTCTCTACTTGCAGATGACATGATCTTATATACATAAAATCCTGAGAAAGCCACTAAAAAAATCATTAGAACTAGTAAATAAGTCCAGCAAATTTGCAGATAACAATATCAGTATGCAAAATCAGTTATATTTCTACAATAAAGAATAATCCAAAAAATGAAGTTAAGGGAAATATTTTACAAAGGCATCAAAAGAATGAACTATTTAGCAATAAATTTAACAAGTTTATGAAAATTATACTTTAAGAACTGTAAGATACTGCCAAAAGAAATGTAAAAC
This sequence comes from Indri indri, assembly GCA_004363605.1. Taxonomy (NCBI): domain Eukaryota; kingdom Metazoa; phylum Chordata; class Mammalia; order Primates; family Indriidae; genus Indri; species Indri indri. Next base: position 8,847 of record RJWJ010045338.1, read on the forward strand.
CTAAATAAATGGAAAGATGTCCAGTATTCGTCTATTACAAGACAGCATTGAGTTCTTTCCAAAGGATAGAGATAGAAATCTCACCAAAAAACCCCAAATAAACTATATTTCTTCAAGTAAGTATGTTTAGATCTATGAGCACCACCTTGAAAGCATCAGATTTTCTATTTAAATTGAAACTTGACTTGGTTAATAATTTTTCATACAGTTGGATCAAGCAAAGAAATCGTATTTCAAATGCAAATTGACTAAAATCTAACAATAAATGGAATTTAAAGGGCTTACTATTTTGTATCCCTCTCCTTGATCCAGAGTATCTACTGAATGGTTTCCTTGGTGTCATTATGAGTAGACTTGGCTTAGATCTTGTGCCATATCGTTTTGGCGACTGTCAGCTGAAGACATTGGCTGACAGGCATAAAAAGGAAAATTCATGAGAAATGAGTAGTTCTTTCATGCTGCTTTGAGATAAGACCATTGTCTAGGTGTTAAGAGGTGTTAATGACTCACAGAAATTTGGTTGTCTATTTGTCTATTCTGAAGAAGCAATATGTCAAGTTAGAAATTGTGGTTCAATATTCCCTAAACCGGAAGTAGAATTCTGTTGTCGTTAGTGATCCATATTTACCAGTTAACATTTTCTGCGAATATTGAATTATAGAGAAAGAACCTTGTTTTCTTCTGTTTGTACTGGATACTAAAGTTACTGGGTTAACTGACAAGAAGAGTTTGAATTTTCAGGATCCCAAGAATGGAGACAGTGTTAGAAGAAACTGATGAAGAAAGTGCAGGCAGAGTTTCTTCTTTGGAAGATGGGATGGTCCTTGGCCGCAGACCCCAGATAAACTTTCCATTTAGCATTCTCTTCTCAGCTGTTCTCTACTGTGGTGAGGCTGCCTGTGCTTTGCATGTGTTTGAAATTTATTGAAAAAATAATGACAGATTCTGGATGTCGTTTACCATTGGCTTCATTATTGCGGGAGCAATTTTGGATCAAGTTACCCTCATGTTTTTCCACAAGGGCTTGCTCAGAAATAAGGCCGCATTATTTTTTTTTTTGGCACATTCTGTTTTTAGGGCCTATCACGAGGTAAGTGACACTAGATATTTCTCAGTCACTGTTTCCAACAAGTAAATTGAATAAAAACATTAACAAGATTAAAGATGTCATAATCATTGTTTCTTTAATGGAATGTTTCCTTTTTCATTTTATTTAGTTTTCACATGTTTGAAACTATTAGAATGTGATTGTCATCAGTTACAAGGCAATAACAGGTTTTAAAATCAAACAGGACAAATCAATTGTCTCTTCTGTTTTTGTAATGCACTTACTGCCTTCCAGTCTTTATCATTTTTTTCATTCCGCCCATCAGGCCTTTTAAATGATTGTGAGAATGGAGTGAGAGAGAAAAGAGAAAAGCTTGAAAAACAATTTTACAAATGTTCTTGAAACTGAAGGGATTTATCTTTTGAATTGTACATTCATTCGTAAGACATCATTGAATTTGTTGCTGAAACCTGGAGTATTAATACATTGTTAAGCAGTTCATTTCTGTATCACTTCTATCTGTTACTGCACTGATTGCATGAGTACTATAAATTTTATAAGAATTAATTTGCCCCTGCTTTATATTTCAGGTTCAAAGATACTAAGACATGTAGAAAAACCTGAAGTGTAATAAGTCAGGAAAAACTTCTGTAGTGTCAGAAAATTAATTGCGTTGACAGTGTATGAAGTGATTTTGGGTCCTTTCCTTGAGCTAATTTAGGTTTAATGGACTGTATCTCCCAAAAGAAAAGGACTCATGCATGCACAACAAAAAAGGAAAAACATGTTAGCCACAAAACTCAAATAAAACCCCTGGCAGCATTAGGAGCAATAATCTGTGTGTAGTAAAACATATAATTCTTAAAAAATCCTAATTATATTTTATAAACTTTGAACCAATAAAAACATTAAAATAAAAATAATTTGTAAGAGAATGCCTACAGTGGCGTAAGTAGAGAAAATGGATTGCCCATTTCCCAGTTCCTTAGGAAATATCCAAATTAATGTGACTGCAATCCAAATTATCGTGGTTCTTATATTTGAGCTATTATTTCCTTCTTAAAAACATTGGAAATTTACCCTTAAACTGTGATTACTGAAATTTTCAGGCATATTCTCAGTTTTTTATTTTTGACTTTTTCTATCTTTTTAATACATTCTTTTTATTCCTTTTTTTTTTTCTTTCTTTTTTTGGTCATATAAATTGAACTGGCAAGTAAGTTTGTTTGTTTGTTTGTTTGTTTATTTTGAGATAAAGAAAACCTTTACTGGCTTAGGATTTAAACTTTCTCTTTTACTTTAGCAGGATAGCTACCCCTGTAATTTTACACTGCATTCGACTAATTATGGACAGCATTTTTAATAATTAAAGCTAAGTATCTTAATTCCCTTCACGGACCATATTTTAAAAAGCTTAAACCTTTAATTGTATATTTAAAAAACAACCTTAAGATATAATTTATTTGCCACTCCTTTCAACCCATTTAAAGTTTGCAATTCAATTATTATTTATTTATTTAGAAATTCAAAGAGTTGTAAGTCCATCACCAGAATCATTTTTAGAACATTTGCATTACCCCAAAAGAAACGCTTTCTCTCTTAATGTCAAGCCACAAATCCCAGGCAACCACTAATCTATTTTCTGTTTCTATCTATGTTTTTTCCTATTCTGGACATTTCGTATGCAAAGAATCACACAATTTGTGTGATTTTGTGTGAAATGATGAAATAAATTCAAGGGCTGTCGTATGACGGAAGATGAAAAAGATACAATCTATGTGCTTTGGTGGAGCCATGACTGAGAATAATGTACAAATCTATAATTATGTGAAAGGCAACACCTGGGAGAGACAGAAACAGAAAAACAGCACTCTTACTTGGTTTTGATGTGTCTGGGCACAACTCTCG
>RJWJ010045339.1:0-11783 GCA_004363605.1 Indri indri
ACATTTCACCCGCTATCAGCGTATCTCAGAACTGCTGTGAAGATCGAATAGGTCCTGGCAAATGCTTCGTAAACGGTTAAGTGCAGTGCACACCCAAGGGTTTATTGTTATAGCAGGTTATTATGTCATTACCACACGAGTTTGTTATTACTATGGTGGAGTGTTCTCGGTCATTTATCTCAAGGGTTCCTGGAGGGGTCACCAGGCAGGGGGTGTGCGTTGGCTGCCTTACAAGAGTTTTGCAAACGGCAGAGATTTCCACATACGCAATGTCCGTGTGCCTCATCAGACCCTGTAGTGGAGAGCAGGGTTTTTTTTTGTTGTTTTTTTGTTTTTTTTTAATATTTTGTTTGGAAATGATTTCAAAGTACAGAAAAATTACAAACATAAAAATAGTACAAGATCACCATATGCTTTTAGCTGGATTTCATTACTGTTCACACCCAGCCCATGTGTTTTCCCATTTGCCTGCCCTTTCCCCCCCGGCTGCTCCCAAGGAACGTCTGCTTTTTTCCTGAACTGTTCAACACTAAGTTGCGTACATCGCTTCCCTCTACCCTGAAACGGAGACAGAGACCCCCTCTTCCCCAGCCACAGCGATCTCGCCATCACAGCTACAGTCCAGCGCAATCCGGTCGACCGCTCGTGTCCCCTTCTGCCCCCTGACCCCACGGCGTCCTCGGCAGCACTTCTCCGGCTTGGGGCCGCTTGGGCTCGGGTAGCGTTTGTCTTTCCCTGTAGTTTTCTTTCACCTGGAGCAGTCCCATGGTCCCCGTCTTTTAAATAGCTGACATTTTGAAGAACACAGTGCTCTTCTTAATAGAAGAGTCCTCATTTTGGGTTCGTGATATTTCCCCATGATGAGATGGCGCTCACCCATTTTGGCTGTGGTACTAGCTGAGTGTCGTGTCTGTCTGGGGTCCATGGTGGCCGTCCGCCCCTCACGCTGGTGGTGTCTGTGACGAGGTGGCCAGGGAGTTGTCTGACTGCTCTTTGTTTCCTTGCGACGCGTGAACACTGTGGGAGGAGACGCTTTAGGACCGTGGAAATTCTGGTACCTCAGCCGCTTCCTCCTGGACGGAACATCAGGAGCGACTCTGCCAGGCCCCAACTCTGACTGCAAACGTTGATTTTCAGACCCAGCACCTTCCCTCGTATTTACCGTCAGCATCTGGCATCGACCGAACAACAGCATCACCTCCCTGTCTGTCAGTCGCCTGTCACCCGTCGTCAGTCATCTCTTTATTAATCACCTATCTCGGTACCCGCTGGCGGGCCTCTGTTTTTCAGGATTTATGATTCCTTGCTCTACTTTATTATTTTGGTGCTCAGATGGTTCCAAATTTGGCCCTGGGGAGTCCCTGCGAGCTGGCTCCTGAGCCTGTGTGACTTTCGTGTGTGCACTTCTTTGCTCTCTGGCATAACAAGATGTTCCAGGCTAATTTTGTACTTTTCTTGCCACAGCCCTAAAATCAGCCATTTCTCTGAGGAGCCCTGGTTCCTTTCAGGGGGAAATTTATTAGAAATCAAAGTCTGGGTGCCAGTGTCAGCAGACAGACCCAGGAGATACACACACAAATATACATGTACACATACATACATACATATAGACACATATGCACAAGTGCCTGTATCTGCACATGCCCAGGAACATGCACATATATGCACCTATATGCGCATACACATGCATATTTTCTGATTCCATTCCCTGCCGAGGGGTTCTTCCTGGCCCTCCAGGTTCCACATGGCATCCCCCTTCTAATGACATTGACATGTTCACTCTTTTGTGCATCCCCGTAGCACATCTGCAATGCCTTGGGGTTGCCTTGTCTGTTCCATTGCAAGAGAAACACACGTGCACATATATGCACATACACATACACGTGCGCGCTACCAGAAACTGTTCTGGATGTGCTTGAGCCTTTCTCCACTGTTCCCCCGACGGTGCCCAAGACTGAGGTGCGTGGACAACACCGTTCACAGTCTCTTGGGCTAAATCTTCGTGTCCTTTGTGTTTTCCCTGTGGCCGTGTTCCCCATATGAAGTATCATTGGTCCCCTTTTTTCCTTTCTGTCCATTTCATGTTCCCCTTTCCCGTGCTTGTTACTGTAATTTAATACATAGAACATTGAGATGCTTCCAAAGCCAAAGTGCACAGAAGATGGGGCCAGAGTGCCCCCGGGGGTCCCCTGCCCCGGACGGCCCCTCCCCGACGCATGTGGGGACTAACCGAGCTGTTTTCTGTTCATTCTTCCCGTGTGGACTCTTTCACAGACAAGCAGTCGTCGCCGACGTCCTCATTCCCTTCCTTCCACATGCAGGCAGTGCTGTCGGGGCTGCTCTGTACTTCGCTCTTTCACCTCCAACATCACCCAGAAATCGTACGGCAAAGCCAGCAAGCCACACGAACACACAATTCCCAAGGGATGTGAGGGTGACCCTGAGACATATGAAAAGACGCTCAGCTCCACTCACGTGAGAGAAATGCAAACTGAAGCCACGCTGGGGAAACACCTCTCCTCTCCCGGATTGTCACATACTCGGAAGCTTGACCACTGCCGCCGGGGGGCTGCGGGAAACCAGCACTCCCTGACGCAGTGACTAGAGCAGCAGCCCACAGTCTGGTGTTTGCACTTCTCAACTAGCAAAAGTTCTCAGTGTATTGGAGACATTAGCCTTTTACCTATGAAGTAAGTTCCACATGTTTTCTCCTAGTTCTTTTGTCTTTTCATTTCGCTTATTTTTTTCTTGCAAAAGTTGTTTTTGTAGGCAATTCTATTAATATTTTCTTTTATTATATCTGGATTTTTAAGTCACAGAAAGGCTTTTCTACATTGTTCTTACAGAGGAATTCACTTACATTTGCATCGAGTATTTGTATATTTAAGCTTCTGACGTTTGGGTCTCCGATCCACTTGGAGTTTATTTCTGTGCATGGCGTGAGGATCTAAATTTATCTTTTTCCAAACGGTTATCCAGTTGTCCCAGTGCCATTTTATTTGCAATATCAAGATGGCTCCAGGGATTTGAGACGCCCCCTCTATCACAGGCTGGACGCCTCCACAGCGGGCCTGTTTCTCTGTTTTTGTGTCATTAGCACGTTGCTCTCCCTACATTGGCCACACGAGTGTTTTAATACCTGCTCAGGCTCCCTCCGCCCCCAATAGCACTTGCTTTTCAGCTTTTCCCTGGCGAGTTTCGCATGTTTATTTTTCCATAGGAACTTCAGGATCAATTCTAGCTCCATTTAAAAGAAAAGCTCACTGGAGTTTTTATTAGGCTCACATTAAATTTATAACCTAAATTAGGGAGAGCTGACATCCTGGTGATGTTGGAACGTCCTAACTGTTCTATTTCGAGCCTTTTGTGTCTTCAGGAATGTTTTATGATCTCCATGGTGGAGGCTGTGAAGATGCCTTATTAACGCCATCGCCGTGGGCTAGAGAGCTGGGGCTTGGCTGCGTGCTGGCTGTTCAACGTTTGCCCCCAGACACCCCCCACCCCATCTGTCCCTGTCCTGGTGGCTGCACACCTGCTCCCGCTGCTGCTTTTGCTGGCTGCCTAACCTTCCTCTCTCAGGTCTCCATGCTCCCCCGAGCCCCCCGGTGCCAGCCCCAGGATGCTGCTCTGTCCACACTGCAGGATGGCCCCTCCTCCAGTGCTCTCTGCTCGCCCTGCCGCTGTGCGCCCTCTGCCCACTACTTGAACTTTGACCCCAGCACCCACCTGGCTCCTCACATTTCTGCTTTTCTGGGGAGCCCACCTCCCCCGAGCTCTGCCTTTCCACTGAGTGGACCCACGCAGAGCATGCTATCCCGTTGGCACTGGAGGAAGGCTCAGGGATGGCACATGTCCCAAGGCAGGGCAAGGAGCTTCCGTTTGGGGCTTTATCCGGAACTATTAGGCAGAAAGCACCTTCTCTTCACCAGCGAGGGAGACCACAGGGGATCTTCCCGACACCAGGAAGCATGAGCCTCCCTGAAAGTAAAATAGAGCTGGGAGGTGGGGAGACCAAGTCCTGGGGATGTGGCTCAGCCCTGATCCAGCCGTGCCTGAAGCCCTGGATGAGCCTCCAGTCTCTTCCATTCCCTGAGCCAGAAAAGCCGCCTTTTTGCTTAAGCCAGTTTGGTTTTGTCTCTGTCACTTGCAGCCAGATCGTCCAGACTTACACACGGCAGGGGCTGTAGCTGGAGTGCGGGCTGTGCTGGCGGAGCCCCCTTCCTCGCCTCCTCCCCAGGGCCTTTTCTCCTAACGCTGTCAACGGGTCGGATGAGGTCCACCCATGTTATGGGCGGTCATCTGCTATAGTCAAAGTCCACTGACTTAAATCTTAATCTTTTCTAAAAAATTACCTTCACGGCAACATCTAGAACAGCGTTTAATCAAATGTGTGTCTGGATACTGTGGCCCAGCCAAGGCGATGCATAAAATTAACCACCACGAACTCAAAGAACTGGATTCTGCTACAACGCTTGAGCCCAGAAACAGATTCTGAGCCTCCAGACAGGAGCCGCGCGTGGCCAGCACTTAGGCTCCAGCCTCACTGGAGCTGGGCTGGGAGGCTGAGCCCACAGGACCCCTGGCCGGCCCGGCTGTGGGGTGAGAAATGTGCGAGGCTGTGGGCATCTGCTACAGCAGCCACGAGAAACTCAGGCAGTGAACCTCGGGGCGGAGGGCCTGCTGGGGGTGGTAAGCGGGTCAAGGCGCTGCGTGCTGGAGTCTGGGCCTTGTCCGGCCCTTTTGCCGAGGTCCAAGGTGGGCTGGAGGGTCACTCTCTTCACTGGCAGGGCGAGAGGTCTCCGCAGCTCTGCTCTGCCTGTGTTTCTCAGAGTGTCAGGATTTACCTGGGAGCCCTGGTGCGTGGAGCTCCTGGAACCTCCAAAACAGAGCACGAGCACCTCCTCTTCCTCCCCGACTTCATTCAGGGGACCCTTCAGAGAGTCTGTTGCCCCCGCCCCAGTTGTCCCCCATCCTGATTGCCTGGGCGAGATGACATGGCCCTGAGACCTGGGCGATGGCCCTGGGCTCCCACACAGACAATGGCTGGGCTGGAACTGCAAGTACACGACGTCCTAACCAAACTCTCCCTCCACCGCGCACGCTGGAGCCCGTGACATCACCATCCCAGGTGCACATCGATCGTTGATTGTAGCGGGACAAAGACCCTAAGTGGTGGGTCATGGAATTGCAGCCAGCATGGGTAATTGCACCTCTCCCCGGCACTGACGCTGCAACGCGAGAGCGACCACTTACTCTCCTCCACAACTGATCACAGTTGCGGTTTGTTTGCTGTGATTCTTACGTGTCTCGGAAAAGGGGGAAGGCCGTCCTCAAAAGGCTCTCTGGGGCGAGGAGCCCTGGACGAGTGCAGTGACCCTTGCAGCCTGGCGCCGCTGCTGTGCCGGGTTTCTGGGGGTTGTCCCCATGCTCACTCGGGGCATCTTAGCCACATTCCAGCAAAGGCCAGGGCACGGGAAGCTGGGGGCTCGCTGGCAAAGAGCTGTCACACTGTCCAGACAGCCCGTGTCCCCTCCTCTCCCTGGGCTGGGAGGGCTGGGGACGAGGCCAGGGGAAGATGGCTTCTGCTAAAGCTGAGCCTGACATTGCGGCGTTTCACAGAGCCCACCCTTGCTGGGTCTGGGGTCCCAGACTGTGCCCTAGAAAGGAGTTCGGGCCCAGCAGAGAATGCACCAAGTCATCAAGGATAAGCTATCTGAGGGGCACAGAGGGCCACGGTGGGCATGCGGGAGCCCCCTCAGCCTCTCTGGACGGGGTGATTCGACTGGGCCACCACGGCTGGTCTGTGACTTAGGCTTCTGAGGGAACAGCTGAGCAGTTTTGTCCAGGGCATCCCAGCCCCAGTGGGTAGCAATGTGGCCTGGGGCAAGGCCAGCTCAGCTCCGCACTGGCCGTCCAGAGAGCTGCCAGCCACACCCTGCACATGCACCTGGGTGGCCTTGCCTCTCAGTCCTGACAGCTGCCCCTCCGTGTCCCTCGGGCCATGGCTTCACGCTTCTTGGACCTGGAACTGCAAGTTCTGGGGCCAGGATGCTGGTGGGAGAGGGGAGCCCTGGGCAGCCTGGCTGCCTCCCTGCACCCCCAGCGTGTGACTTCCCAGGGCTGGCTTCAACAACAGAGATGCCTCATTTCTCAGTTCTGGAGCCAGAAGTCCAAGATCAGGTGTGGGCGGGGCTGGTGCCTCCAAGGCCACCAGGGAGAACCTATCCCAGCCTCTCTCCGGGTCCTGCTGGGATCCTCGGCGCTCCTGGGCTTGCAGAAGCACCGCCCGATCTCTGCGTCACCCCACACGGCCTCTCCCTCTGCATGTCTGTGTCCGGATTTCCCCTGTTCATGAGGACACCGGTCATGTCGGATCACGGCCACCCTACTCCGGTATAACCCCGTAGCTAATCCCACCCGTAATGGCCCTATTTCCAAATAAGGTCGCCTTGTGAGGCATGCAGGCTTAGGACATCAACACACACTTCGGGGACGCAGTTCTCCCACAACCCCAAGGGAGTCAGTCCCACACGGCAGCCCTCCCTCTTTGACGGCATCAAGGCGACACATGGCATCCTGCGCCTCCCCCTTGGAGGCCTCGCCCTCCAAGCTGAGCCACTCACCCAGGCCCTGCCAGCCCTGCACGGGCTCTCTCTGGCAAGGGCAGACGCCACCTCTCAGCTCACTGCACTTGCAGCACTGCGGGGGCCTCCTAGGGGCCAGCCCCTGGGAAGCTGCCCAGAGTGAACCTATGCAGCAGCCCTTCAGGGGAATCATCGGTGCACCCGCGGCCAGGCGCAGCGGGGCGAGCAGGAACCACCCTCCGTGGGCAGGGCAGCCCCACTCTCCTCCCAGCTCCCTGCTGCGCCGCCACCAAGGTGCAGGAGCCTCCTGCCTCCCAGCCTTCCCCAGTCTTCACTGCACATTCTGCACCCACCTGGCCCCTGGTACTGGGCAGGCGGAGAGTAATGAGCCACAGTCCTCCCTTCACAGCCATCACATGTGGCAGCCCCTCTCAAGCCACAGTCAGCCTTGTCCTCACTGCCCTGGAGCCCTTCTCGCCCTGGGTGCCTCCCCTCTCCAGCCCAGCCTCCGCGTGGCCTCCAGGGCCACCCTAAACTGCACGTCTCATCTCATCCTTCCTGGCTTGTACAAATCTCGATGGGCTCCAGGTCAGGGCGGCCAGCCAGGCACTGTTCCTGCCTCCCAACCCTCCCGAGACTCCACAGAAACGCGAGTGAGAATGACCAGTTCACACCAGCCAGGGCTTAGAGGGATACAGGCCACCAATGAATGGAAGACGTCAACAAATTTCTGGACCGTGGAAAGGAATGGGAGGGGGTTGACTGGTGAATGGAGGAGAAACAGGTGGCCTGGCGTCTCCATGACGAGCCTCGGGGGCAGGGCAGGCTGCAGACTCAGAGCCCGCAGGGACGGCCAGTATGAGAGGCAGGATTGGAAGGGGACAGCTGCCCCCTTCACCCCCCACTTCCTAACTTAGAGGGAGGCAGGCAGCTTGTACCCCTGGTAATAAAATGGATTATTTGCCAAACAACTGGGATGAACTGTTGGCAGACACCAACGGGCCCCACATAAAACCTTCCTCACTGCAGATCTTGGGACACTGAGCCCGAGGGCTGGTCTCTTGGCAGTCCCTCAAAGTCAGGCTTCCAGGTGACACCTCTCCCTGTCCCAGAGCCACTTGGACTAAAACTGCCCAGGTGCCCGCTCTTAAGCAGGAAGGCTCTCAGGCTCCCAGGCTCGAAAGGGGAACCGGCAGCCTGAAGGGCAAGTCTGACCCAGAGGAAATGGGAACAGTGAAGCAACTCTACACACACTGAAAATAAAAACAAGAACTATTATTAATGTGCCTAGAGGACTCATGAAAATCTTGGAATCATAAGATGATGGTAATAGAAACTGTTAGACAACAAGAAAAACACCAGGAGTTTGAAAATGCAATTGCCAAAATAAAAATTTCAGCAAAGAATATGGAAAATATAGTTGGGAACATTTCCCAAAATTTAAATTAAGAAAAAGAAAACATAAAGGGAAATGACCAAACCAGGTCTACTGTCTGACTGGTAGTGGAGGCCCAGCAAGGAAAACAGAAAATAGAGGGACAGCGACCAAGGAGGCAACAAAGGAGAACTGCACGGAGCAGATGTCGTGATTTTCCAACTCCTGCATCTTCTCAGGATGGTGGAAGGAAGGAGCCCACACCCAGATGCATCATTGCTGAATTTCAGACCTCCAAGGACAGCTGCAAATTTTCCAGGAAAAAAAAACAGATCAGCTACAAAGGGATGAGGGTCAGAAGGACTTTATAGATCTCGCTGGCAATGCTGAGCTCTCGGAGAAGAATGCTCTCCAGTTCTGGACCAAATAATGTTCAACCTAGAATTCTATACCAGACAAGCTCTTTATCAAGTGGCAGGACAGAACAAAATCATTTTCAGAAATGCAAGAGCAAAGGTGTTTGTTTTTCATGCACCTACTGCTAGAGAGTTACTTGAGGATGTACTCCAGCAGAAGCAGGGGGCAAAACCAAGCAGAGGAAGATGTGGAAGCTGAGAATCAGTAGATCCAACTCCCTGTGGAGGGAGGGGAAGGCCCAGAACAGCCTGAGCAGGCCCGGGGTCCATACTGGAGCAGCCAATGGGGCCTGCAGAGAGGTCTCTGCAGAAAAGGGGGATGGAGCAGGATGGATGTTATGAGGCAGAAACAACCATTTTGAGGGAGGAAATGATATAATAAAGGCACACATCTGAAAATAAATGTCATTAAAAGTTCCAAGAAAACAAGGAATTGTACAGGAGAGTTGAGGAGCAATTAAAATGTGATCTGATCTTGAGCAATGAATGGAGATGTATAAAAGAGCCCATTTGCTCCGGGGTTACCGGAATCTCCTTCAAATTCCAGGAGTTTCAACAAAGGGTGATGGAGAGGTTGTGACTGCTGGGGCCCGCTCTGGACAATGTTCACATCGTCTTAATAATCTGCACGTTCTTCACTGATTTTCAAATTTCAAGTCAGCTCAGGGTCAGGCCCAGGAGGGCCGGGTGTGGTCCCAGGGCTGACGGGGCATCCAAGGTGCCTCGATGCTGCTGGGGGCTGTGGGAGGGCTCGCAGTTCACACTGGTTCTGTCCTTCGGCTTCCGTCACTGGCCTCTGCAGAATATAAGCTTCGTGGGCTCGGCCCCAGGCCATCTGGCCCCTCTTCCTGGGGACTTACACAGAGCCTGGGGCCAGGAGGGAACTGCTCCCCACCAGCCCTCCCTGGTGCCCCGCCTCCCAACACCCTCGCCTGTGCCCGTCTGCCCCACTGGTGGGTCTTCCCCTCTAGGGGCCGGGGCCAAGGCTGGGGTGTCCTCCAGGGTACCCAGAGCAGTGCCTGGCAAATCTGCCACTGCATCACTTTCTATAAACCGGGTTTGCCCCACTCAAAGTCACGGGCTTTGCTTCAATCGAGGGGGTGGGAATTAGGGCCTAGTGGTTAAGCCAAGTTTTATGAAAATGATCAGGTGAAATCCCCAGGCTTCTAATTAGGAACACTGTGAAACCTTTTACATAACCCACCCCCACATACATGCATGCACACACACACATACACGCACACGTGTGCACACATGCGCATGCACACACGCACAGGGCGACTTCTCTGCCCTAGCCCCCAGGTGTGGCTTGAGCACCACCTCAGGGGAGCCTTCCCCAGGGACCACCCCTGCTTCCTGGTGACAGACCTCTGCTGCCCCTGTCCCCGGGCCTGGCTGGTCCCATTGCCCATGGGCTGCAGGGCCCAGGCTCCTGACTGCATTTTGTTATTTGGAGAGATCCCCCCAGAGGCAGATGCTTGAGCTGCCAAATTTCCTCTGAAAAAAGAAGAGAGAGAGATTCTTTTGAAGCTTATAGAAAAAACAAACATCTTACTTTCAGAAATGCAATAGTGGTTGTTTTCCTCAAGGGAAGGGGGCGCGGAGAAGTCTGCGGGGGAAGCTTTTCTCACAGGACCCCGCCCTCTGTGGAGAGGCGCTCAGGAGGCTCAGGACACTCATCAGTGCCCTGTCCCCAGGGCAGTTTGGGGAGTCGGGGGGGGCGGGCAGCAGGCCCTGAGCTCACTCGCTCTCCTAACTTTGGGACAAGCCTCTGTCTGGCTCTGGGCAGCAGCACCTCTGAAGCGTCCAGTCAGTCCTGGGCACACCCCGTCCATACCTGGAGCTCCGTCCTCCTGGCAGGCAGGGCCCCAGCTCCAGCCTCGCCTTCCCAGGACAGTGGCCACTGGCCAGGCCTGCTCCCTGCAGCTCCCCTGGCTGCTCAGGAGCCCACTCTGCCAGCCCCAGAGTTTAAGCACCATCTCTGCCCAGAAGCCCTGTTGAGGGTCCCTCCCAGGGCAGGTGTCCTCTCAGGTGAGTGAGTATCTTCCCAGGGGCAGGTGTCCTTCTGTACTGAACACACGCTTACTGAGCACCTACGGTTTGCTGTGGGCCCGGATGTTCCTTGTGAATTTCACCACTTCTAACCCTCCCCACAGGTGGCAAATGTCTCACTGGGCACCTGCTAATGTTTATTGGGCATTTGCTACAGGCTGGGGGCTGTTGTTTATGTGCAGTAACTCCCCTGGCCTTCGAACCAACCCTCAGAGGTAGAAATTATGATTATCCCAATTGCCCTGACAAGGAACAGAGGCCCAGAGAGGTTCAGAGACTTGTCCAAAGACACACAGCCAGGAACTGTCAGAGCCAATACTGACACGGGGCAATCTCCCTCCTGGGCCACACTGTGTCCCAGGCTATGCTGCCCCTGCAAACTCACTGCTAATAAGTAGAGAAACGAGGCTGCTCTCTTCCTAAGTGGAGAGTACATGGAGAGAGGCTGCCTCATCCATCACGGCCATCCTCCACGACACTGGAGAAGTGAGGCAGCCTGCCCATTTTACAGACCAGCCTGGCCGCGGGTGAGTTGGGAATCACAAATTCGGCCTGCTCTGTGTTGCCAATTTGGAGAGGATGCGGATCCGGCTGGGTCTGAGCTTTCGCTCCCCCTCAGACCAGGTGCAGCTGTGTCCACCTGGCCGGCAGCCCCTGCAGCCTCGCCAGCCTCCTGGCCTTGGACCCACTCATGGCCAGCGTGGCGAGTTGGTCACCACGATCTTGGACACAGCCCCTCCTCTATGGCGGGGCGGGGAGCAGGCCCGGCCCCCAGAGTCGCGCTCCCTCCTCTGTTTCCTGCTTTGCTGCCTCTCTGTCCTCGGTACTCCCAGGGAGAGACGCTTTCTCCTTGTGCTCTGGAGACACGATGAAAAAGAGCCCGTTGATGTTGGAAAAGTGCAGGCGAAGTTTCCTTGGAAACAACAACTGCTCTTCTCCCGGCTGCAGAGGCGCCGCCTTGCTCGGTCCCCTAGCCCCCAGAGCAAACAGCGCTCCTGTCCCCAGCCCTGCCCCGGCACCAGGGTGCGGGCAAGTGTTTTATCTGAGCCCCGCTGTCTGAGGCTGGCAGCCACAGCCCTGCGAGAAACGAGGACATGTCCTCATTACCGCTAAATGCAGTTTGAAGAAGCTCATGGCTTTCCCTTATTGGATAAAACAGGAAATCGATCGTGAGCGCTGTTCTCAGAAAATCACACCAGGTCCCAGGAAGGGGCTCTGGCGGGAGCTGCGGCTTCACCCTTCCTCAGGGAGCCTTCGGTCCAGCAACAGTCCCAGCCAGGCAGAATCCCAGATGCCAGAGGATGGACTCTCGCCTTGGACTGTTCTAGAATCAGAAAATCTGAGTGTCGCAGGGCC
>RJWJ010045340.1:0-11789 GCA_004363605.1 Indri indri
CGCTTTTCTCATTTGTTTAGCCTACATTTATTTCTACAGGAGAAATAAAGAAAAAGAAGGAAGAGGAAGAGAAAAAGAAAAGGAGGTTTACAAAACAACAACAAAGGAAATCACCACGTCTTATCATTCCCGATAACACAATTGCCACACACGCTCAATGTCTCGGAAATGAGGGCCTGGTGGTGAGGTTACCAAGTTCTGTTTCCTTTTGATATATCCTCTACCCAGGCTTCCTAATAATCTATAAAACTAAATCTTCATAGAAAGCAGAATCCACACAGTTTCAAAGAGAATTGATCTAGAAGTACATGCGAATGGTGTCCAAATGTTGAACAGAGGATTTTTAGTAGCAAATTTCTGAGTAATTTTTAGCATTTGAAAGCCATTCATTTGGTCAAGATTGATCATTAATAGTCTCCGAATTGAATGGCATCTACTGCTACTTTACCTTCCCATTAGGCCCTTGGATTCCTTCAGTTAAATAGAGTAAGCCTATTGCAAAGAAGGAAAATCTCTGAAATGGCAAGAGTCTCTACATTTGGCTTCTAGTGGATACAAAGAACTTGTTTGAAGTTAGCAGTAGGACACGAATTATATTTAAATAGAAAAGAATATTTTTCCCCAGTGAAGAAGTAGAGAAGTTATCACTTTCAAATGGAGACGAGAAGTGAAAGGAAGCCACTTTGGCAGCTAAATTCCTATTTTGAGAAGATATTCCTATTTGATATCAGAATGCATTGTAAACAATGGCTTTTTGAAAGGAAAGAATTTTTTTTTTTTCTAATTTAACTACTTAGGATCTATCTGGATCCTCTGGTCTGCATAGGAAGTAGTTTTACAGCACAAAGAAAGCTTAGATTAAGACCACTATGGCCTATTTGAATTAATACTATTTTAGTGCTGTGAAACAAACATGTCCAAGAAGGTTACAGCCTGATAAACTCAAGATAAACCAGTGCATCTGCTTAATTTTAGAGATGAGCCAAAGGAGTCCCAGAAATTGGAAAGCGAGGACATGTCCAAGGTCATAAAACCAGGTAGTATCAGATGCAGGATCGTGGGCTCCTGGAGTTTGCACTATGGTGCTGTGTAGAAGTGGAGACTATGGCAGACTACAGCGGATCTACAGGGAGAGGGACAGAAAAGTACATGCAGTTCCAATGGGGCATGCATATTAGCTCCTCTGGCTGCAAGAGTTCTAAGGAAGCCCATCTAGGTGGGACATTGTAATCAGAGACAATGGACAGGTAGCACCTGTGGACTGAGATCCAAAATTGGTGTCCAGGAATCGTGAGGTAGTTCATATGTGTGGCTGCAGGCTGCGAGATTATTGGTCATTATCAAAGAGTATGAAATGGAAGTCTCAGACTCAGGTCTACTTTTCAAGGGTGATATTCCAGTTCTAAATGTTGACAGGCTTGAAGTAGTCCTAGTTGACACTAACTTTACTACTGGATAAGGAGCTAGCCAACAAAGCGGGGGCCTAGTGTCCAAATTGGAGAAGAAGACTTGGTTTGGGCTTCTAGAACAAGGCAGAAATTCTATTGTTAATGTTAGGCTCCAAGTTCCAAGAAGGGCTAGCAGTCAGGTGGAAGAGTGACTCCTGATGTCTTAAATTCCCTTCAGTAAGGACCCCATTGGTCTCCTCCAGCGTCTCAGATAGGACTATCCTTGATTGAGGATCAAACGGCTTTAACTATTGCAAGATAAGAAGCTGATGAAACTGGAATCCCAGAGAAACAGGCACAATGTCTCTGTTCTAAGCCAATTTGCTTTTTAACTATTGCATGTTGCATCTCTGACTCTTCAATAATGAATGAAAATCATTTGGTGTCAATGTCAATCATTTCATTGTTAAGAAAGTTATGCATTGGAAGTTAAAGTCCAGCAAACACTAAGAAATCTACTTTGTATCATTTTTTTTAAGCAGACATTTATTTAGTGTCTACTTTGCTTGGTGCTAGGAGTTAGGGCCATGATCATTCAGACCCTGCCCTCAAGAGCCTAGATTCTAACGGAGAGACCGACATTTAAATCAACAGCCATTTCATGCTAGCTCAGGGTGCTCTGGTAGCTGAGACAGAACAGAGTTTCCTACAGCCTGTTTGCTGTTTTTGTGCTTTGACATCTGGAGTCTACATGAAAGTTTTCATGCTACGAGCAGAATCTATCCTTTGCAGGCTCAAACAATTACTAGACAGTTGGCAATTGCTCCAGAGCCTTACAAATACATTCTCCTTTTAAGTTCCATCTTCTTCGTCAAACCTTTGCCTTATCTCTAATGGTGACTTCGAATGTCACTCACAGGACAGTGACTCCTTTATCTATATCTCTAGCTGCAAATGCTCACTGGAATAGCTCCCCTGCCTTTTAAGATAAATAATAAACTTAGAAGGAGTAAATGAATCAGAGCTCTTGATAACCCACAAATCTGTCTCATCTTCTGCTTTTCCCAATTTTTAATTTTATAGGCAATGAAAACTAAGGTCTGAATGGGTAATTAACTTGTCCCATTAGACCAGTCGTCTAACTTGTCACAGAGCTAGTAGTGGGAAAGGTGTGAACCAAGAAAGTCCCAAGAACAGGTTCTTAACCACGATGATCTACTACCCAGTTTTCAATTTAAATTGATTTCACTTTGATCTTCTAAATAACCATACGAAGTAAAGTTTTTGTTTTTTCAGAATTTTTAATCTCACAAAGATTGAGTGAACTGCCCAGTATCGCAAAGCTAATAATTTGTAGATCTGGGATCCAAGTCTGGGACAACCGCTATCTTGCTGGCAGGAAGGTTATTTATGTGAGATTCCCTGTCTGCCACAGATTGTAATTCCTTGATTCGAGTTCCTTGAAGATGATATCAATACTTCAATTTGTGTACCCTTAGCCCTAGCATAATTTTTATTCATAAATGATGTTTAATAAATATTCATGGAAAACTTTATTCTAAAATATGAGGAATGTCTACACTTGATCTTAGCCAAAAGGCTGAGAAGTGATAAAAATATATGGAATGTCTAAAGCTGGAACAATTTGGCCAACAAAATAAACAAAGCAATATTAGATTATACTATAAAGTCCCATAAATATCCATGGAATTCCATATTACTATAAAGAAAAAATTAAAAATAATTAATGGAAAAGAATAGATAAATCTCCCATGCAAAATTGCAAATAAATTATGTGTATACTTTTGCCTCAAGGATGTGGAGCGTAACTCCCCTTTCCTTAAATGTGGGCTGCACAAACAACTTCCTTCCAAAGACTACACTATGGAAAGGGTGAAAAGAGTAATTTTACAGTAGAAAACCTGACAAAAACAACCACAGCCGGGTGATCAGAGGCACAATCAATAAGTCCTATTGATAGTATCATCCTTGATGTCCTGTGGTGAAAATGTCCATTTATGTCAGTGGTCTTCTTTTCCCAAACCCACAACTCTGTAAGAAAAACATGAGACAAATCCCAACTGAAGGGCATTCTTCAAAATACCTAACCAATACTCCTCAAAATGATCAAGGTCATCAAAAACAAGAAAAAAATCTGAAAATATTTTTGCCAGCCAAAAAAAGTCTAAAGAGACATGACTACTAAATGAAACGTTGTATTGCAGATGGAACACTGGAACAGAAAAAAGATATTAGGGAAAAACTGAGGAAATTTGACTAAAGTCTGGACTTTAATACGAATATTCTTTTAATATTAATATATTTTTTATTTAATGCATTTCTAGTAATATCTATTCAATAGTACTGTATCAACAGTAGTTTATTAATTGTGAAAAGTGTAACATACTAATAACTATACCATGCCCAGCTAATTTTTAAAATTTTTTTGTAGAGACAGGATCTCACTACCTTGCCCAGGCTGGTCTCAAACCTCTGGCCTCAGGTGATCCTCCCCTCTTGGCCTTGGCCTTTCTTCTTGACTGCAGGTATCTGAAATGCCTGGGTGTAGGAGATAAGTGGGAGAGCAGCAATGAAAGAACAACAGTATGGCATTGGCTCCCACGAAATGTAGCACATTGAGAAGACCTTAGGTTTCCAGGATCCTGTGTAATGTTACCACATCTTCCCAACTCTAAGTCTAAATATATTCTTCAATGTCAAGTGCATTCTATTCCAGGACTTGGAAAAGAGAATCACAGGACGTTGTCTAAAGCCAGGTGAAGGTGAGAAGGAGAAATGGTAACGAGGAGTTAAGAAGAAGCCATCCTTATGTCCTTAGAAGAGGGAGTCTACTAGGCCACTTTTCCTTTTGGCAGTTCCCAGGGAAATTCAGAGTTAGCACATCCACAGAGGAAATGGGGATTCAGAGGCATCATGTGATACCCTGCTGGGCTGACAGAGCACCACCATTATTGGTCAACTCTGGAGTCACCTTCATGGGTTTGCTGACCACACCTGGGTGAAACACAGAGTGCCTGGAAACTGGAGCTACACACAGTGACAGCTGTGGACAGAGGGGTTCGCCCACCTCTTCCATGTGAGTACCGTATGAAGGCATAACAATCGGGTTATAGAATTGCTGTCACTGTCCTGTCTCTGCGTTAGCCACGCACATATTTATTCACCACTTTTTTTTGTCACCGTTCAGTTAAACACCCACAGCCACTTACTAGCTTCATGTCTTGTTTAAAGAGGAATATACTTTCTTCCCTCCAACTACCCTAGCTTAAAAGAATCATGGTAACATTGCATCTCAGCATTCTGACTTCTATTGCATGAGGGATGACTAGAGCTCCATGGCTACACCAGCTATCCAAATGTGTTTGGGACCATTGGTAAGATGGAGGATATAACAAATAGATGGACCGCCCAGGGAAAATATTGACCATCTGTGACCCAAGGTGTCTCAGTGGCATGCAGAAAGATTGGCTTGTGTATTTCATTTGCAAATTAATAACAACCACCTCCCTGTTTGATTTACATGAATCAGTTGCATTTCTTTATAACCTTATCACATTGATGGTACACCTGCTGTTTGAACTGATCCTTGTCAAACAGGATGGTGGTTATCTCTGAAACTCCTGCCACAGTGTACCTTGAATTCCCTTGGAATTTTCTAGGGCATCCGTGGAAGGGTGAGCTTGTATTTATTTTATACTTCAGCACATGGAAAGAACTAACTTTGGTTCTTGGCACTGGATGGATACTGTGTTGATAGATGCACAGAATGCCTGATTTTATTTTCTCAGAACCATATCTCGAGCCTGTCATTTTCTTTGTCTATAATTAGAGGATAATATCTCTCCTGCCCACCTTGCAGAGCTGTAATAAGACTCCAATGAGATAATGTGTGTTAAAAAAAAAAAAAAACCTGGAAATTATAAAGTGTCAAATTACAGGAGAAGACAAGAGAGAAGTAACCCCTACAGAACACCTACTGTTTGCCCATGCTTTACAAACATAATCTTATTTAATTTTATAGTAACCCTTTTAGGAAAGGAGATTCAGGTAACCTGAGTAATTTTTTAAGTAGACAGTTCAGATTAGCCAAATTATTTCAGAAGCAGACAGTGGCAGAACCAGCATTTTAATCCTATGCTGTTTAAATCTGAAGGCCTTGTTATTTTTTACATAGAGATGAGATTCAGTGTCATTAAAAAAAAGTATGTATCTGGCTAAATCATTTCAACAGTTTATACCTTTTCCAGATATATTCTGTTAAAAAGAGAAGAGAAACAAGACAAAGCCCATTCTTCAACAATCTCTGAGTAAACACAATGAAGTATAAATAGTACGAGCTGGAGCGAGTTGAAAAAAGTCAATGGTTTTCCCGGCTACTTGTGTGTTGTTGAGCAAGTCACTTAGAATGATTTTCCTTCATCCCAAAGAAATGAACATGCAACCAATTATTTAATAAAACATCGTTAGTCTTCTATAGAGTTGTTTCATTGAACAAAGTGCTACAGATTTTTAGCATGTGAGTTGGTGCTTTAGTGTGTTGAGAAGCTACCCAGGTGGAATGAAGAGAGTTGAAAATTTCAGGTAGAGGTAAGAAACACAGTGATTAAAAAGTACGATATATATTTGGAGAGCAGTGACACTCCTCCCTCGATCCCATTTTCCTCATTTGTAAAATGAGATTAGATATCATTTCTAAATACCTATTATGCTTTCATATTCCAAGATTCCATTGTTGTCTCTTTTGACTTCCGTTTCTAATAGTCCACATTTGGTGTAAAAGAAAGTCAATTGTATGAAGTAGCCCGCTATTCTGCAAAAATAATACAGTTAAACTTTAATAGGGGTGATTTACTGACAGGCTTATCCACTCTGAGCTGTGAGCTTTTGAAAAACATTAAAAAGCAGGCCATGAAAGCTAAGACCTCCCTTAACAAGGAGCAATTGCATCTCTGAACATGCTTGGATCTCCTATAGGCATTAAACCAACAGGGGCCGATATCGCCACTGAGCTTTAAAAGGGTTAAATGTCAGACATGATATATTACTAGCAAATGTTATCTGAAATGGATGAGTGTACTGCTCCCAGAGAAAGGATCGTTGCTGGCCATCAAAGAAATAGTACTGACATTCAGTCACCTCACTACACTTTAAGGTGAAGGATCACTTTAGGCAAATAGAAGGCAACTTGTAAGTACTTATTTTAAGAAATTGCTCCCATAGGTCATAACAAATACCTTCTGTAAATGTTGGCTGAACAATTAATCAACTCAAGAGCCAAAAATATTTCCCCATTTGATTTATTCTAGATTCCAAAGGAAAAAGCGTGTAGTAGCTAACGGTTAATGAAGAGGGAAAGAAATCTCTCTTAATTTACAGAGGTGGTCAGGAATTGAAAGCTTAACTAAGTACGAGGTCCACTTTTTAAAAGAAACCTTTCTTACTTTACTAGGGTAGTTGTGAGTTTCATACATGGTTTGACTTCCCTAAATATTAATATTAGGGGGCTTCGTTTAGTAGATTCCATACAGTGAGAGTTTCATTAAACTCTTTTGGGAAACAGAGAAATTTTCTTAACTGAAATGCTGTGCACACTGTAGTAGCTCTTCTCATCCATTTTACCATGAAACATAAAATACCAATTTTGTATTTGATTTTTTTGCAGTATACCTATTTTTTCAAATGCATGGAGGTGCAAATTCTGATCACAAATAGGGTAAGAGGGATGGGGCAAATTCCGCCATATGATGATACACAGTTGTTTGGAAGTTGACTGACCTGTACAGGTTTCCTCTTGGGACTTGGACCATGTGCTCCTCAAAAGTGGAACTGTAGGAGACTTGATAGGAACAACAAAAACATATCAAAATATGTTGATACGCCTAGCAACCTTAAATAAAGAATAGCATCAGTGAAAGGCATTCTTCTCTGGGATTTATAGGCCATAACACAGAGATAGGATCAAGGCTACTGTTTTGAGACTACAGATCTCAATCAGGATATTAATCACCTTATCTCCCTAAATAATCTTCATTTTCTAATTGGAAATGAGTGATATTCTGACTGCTAGAACTCATATATCTAAGGTGTTAGGAAACTCCATTTTTCTAGGAACTTGCTCTTAACTTTCTCTGTAGGCATTAAAATGAGACTTGCCTCCCATCATAGGGACAGCAGGCCATGCGTTATGCATGCATCACGGGTCCATGGTAGACTCTCCTACTGATCTGTCCTTGTCTCTCCAGCTCTTCTATGGACCTAAATCTGAATTGCCATTCAGCAGAGCCCAGGCTGGGATTATTCCTAAGCAATGGGCCCTGGAAACCTAGTGATTCTTGGGGATGGTTTCCCAAAGCGCGGTCCTTGGAACACCTGCATAGGAATCAGCTGAGTCATTGTTAAAAAATGATATTTCTAGACCCCACCAAGAACTACTGGAACAATTCTGGGAATTTGTATGCAAGTTTTATTTTTTATTCACTAATGTTTGGGAATCCCTAACCTAGGTCAATGACAGAAGAGCCTAATAGATAAGGAAATTGTAAATTATGAAATTACTTGGTATAATATACCTGCTCCCCTTCCTGTGAAATCGACAATTTTCTAAAATAGCCAGAAAAAAAATGTCAAGTTGATGAATAGGGGCCATTACTGCAGTTGTTAAAGCCTCACAACAGGGGCCACAGCACTTGGAAATCCCCCAAATTTAGAGTACAAAGTATATGGAGTCCTGGAGCGGGACCTCTGTGGTACAAAGAGAGTGACATATTGTTGCACAAGTAGCTTGTCCATAATTCCAGTCTCTTATTTTTTAAAAATCATGTTGACTTCACTGGTAAAAGGGAAAATGAATAGTATTTCTTTGTCACCTCCATCTGTGAAGATTTTGTATAGACATATTCTTTAGCTTATTCCCTTCAGCTCAACCCTATGCCAGACTTTATGTTCACCTGTTAATAGCAAGGTGTACTCAGCATCTGCAATGATTTGGACTCATCTACCTATCACTGCCAGACCTAAGTACAAGAGCAATTGCAATCATTCCTCCCTGCAGGGTCACTGATTGGTTACCTGCAGCCTAGAACGTAGGACATTTTGTCTTACCTTTATGTTGAACAAGATCTGGAAGCACCGCCAAGCCCCAACATGCAGCTACTGGGCATTGGCCATATCCTCATGTAACTATTTATTCCAGATGATTTCTTCCTACATCCTTATTACTTCTGGCTCCTTAAATCTTATCATTTTTATTTTACCTGTTACACAGCCCAAGGTAATAAGTACCAGCAGGTACCATGAGTCATGCTAAGTGTTTTCCACAAAGGAACAAAGTAGGATCCAGGTAACAAAAAGTGCTTTGTTTAATGCAGTGGATAAAAATCAGCCACACTTCACAACATATCTGATGTCTCTTGTCAAGGGGGAGGGAATTAGAAGCATGATTTGTGGTGATATCTTTGTAGAAATCTGTTCAGGTAGCAGAATGCTTAATCTGCACCATTTCTGGTAATGAAGTGCTAGCAACTAACTCAATTGTTGGGGTCAGCGGATTATAAAATTATAATCACCCATCCATTTATTTATTATTTAATCTTTGCCAGTCACTATGGCACTCACGGTTTATTAACAATAGAAAGGATATAGTTCAAAACATTTAAATCTATTGTCTTTCAGGGAAAGCAGAAACTTGCTAAACCTAGTCACTCAACAAATGATTAATGCTTATAAACTGCTGCCTTAATTTATAAACTCTGACTTAAGGGGCCAAAACACAAAAGCAAAAATACTCTTCTTACCTTCGCCATACTTACCTTCCACGCTCTCCGGCATGTCATGGCTCCAAGCAAAGGTTTCATCAAACTTCTTAGGCAATAAATGGGGAATTCTGATCTCTATATTCTAGTCCATGGCATCTCCAGACCTTGTTACTCTCTCATAATCCCAGTGCTTTCTCAGACTTCTTACCGTGGCTGTTATCTACTTTGGAACTTCTCAGACCTATCGTGTTTGTGAATATGAACCCAGGCAGAGAGACCCTAAGCACTGTTGCCTGTCTGGGTTTGGTGGACCACAGTGGCTAAAGCACTTGCTCTAGAGTCAGCCTTCATAGGTTTGTCACCTGGCTCTGCTATTTACTAGCTCTGTGATTTTTGGCAAGTGATATAACCTTTCTGTGCCTTGGTTTATTTATTTGTAAATTAGGGATAATATCTTAAACAGTTGTGATAATTGAAAAATTAATATATATATATGTATAAAACACTTAAAATGGTGCCTGAACCGTAGTTAAGTGTTCACCATTGTTGCTTACTATTATAATTATTATCATCTGAGGATCTTTCTAGTGACTTCTTCAGGGATATTTGGCTATAAAGGGATGTAAAGCCATGGAAATACCATAAGCAAAACAAACACGTGAAAAGTTACCTTTTTTTCAAAGTTAAAGTAGTATCTTATGGAATCCAGAAAGAGAAGTGCAGCTGTTTTTCAGGGTATTCCTGCAATTTCCAGAATTCGGAAAGTCTTGAGGGCTTTCGAGGCAGATACGCTGTCTCTTACTTTCTTGAGGGTCACATGGTTCCTTGCACCTGGTCTAGTCAACTGTGGCCCAAGGTCCAGAATCAGGGGTCCCATTTGATAACTCCATAACTATTTTGGGAACACGCTATATGAGAAAGATGAGAAAAGGCCTGCAGAGGAAATATAGATTGATTATTTTATCTACTAACCAGCATGAAGCATGTTGGAAAAATTCCCATTATACCTTGGTAGTCCATTGATGTGTGTCTTTATTACCTATAGATAAAGTGCAAATAAGGAAAAAAGAAGTGGTCAGTGGTGAGATGCATCTTCAGGAAAATCTTAAAGCACAGATCCAAACATTCCATGTCAGCCTTACTAGTTTTGAGTAAATTTGGGGTAATTTTTTCACATAGATGATGAGAAACTCAAATTTTGCAAGTGATTTTTATTCTTGCAGTTCTTTCCTAGTTCACTTTTTGAAATAACACTGCTAGGACCTTTTTCCTAAACATAGCATGGAGCAACAGGTTGGATAAGCATTATATTTTTATATTATTGTAATATATAATTTAATACAATAGATTTCTGTGTTGGATAAGTGACTTTTAGACACTACATATGTTTACAGACCAGAAAAAAAGAAACAAACAAGACATACAAAAAAACAAGAGAAAAACTCAACCCCACAAAGAATAAAACCCCCAGAATTTGAAAGTATCTAGAGAGAATTAAACCCGTTGATATTCATTAGAGTTCATGAATCTTAAGGTTCATGAATCATCAGTCTTTACAACTACTTAAAAAGCAACAGATTCCCCTTAAGCCCAAACAAGAGCAACTGTGTATTATTGTAAACATTTTAATATCATGTTAATACAAGAATGCCTAGATGATTGAATTATTACTGACTATTATAAGCACTTAAAGTAGGAAAAATGGAATTTAAATGTTATGTTTCCATCCATAATGGGTATTTTAACTGTTCCTTATTAACCAATTCTTTCATCAGGAAACACAGGAGGGTTTCTTTCACTTATCTACTCCGTGAAATTCTTCAGGGCTGCAGGAATTGTTTAAGCTTATATAATGTGACCAACAGTCCTGCATGTCACTTTTTTGTAGAGTATTTTATTTTCAGTTTTGACTCTCTAGCCCACCTAGAGATCTTGATAAAATCTGCTAATAAAGGGGCCTCAGGAGATCACAGCAGCCTGGAATGCTGAGCTTTTGCATGGAATAAAACACCCTGAGATTCATTCAGACTCACAGTGGGCTTTGCATGAATAAGTCACTTTTATTGGGTATAAATTGCAATTTTCAGATTGTTCGTTACTGCAGCATGTCCTTAGAGAAGATTCCATCTGCTACACATTTCAGGAATAAATAAACTTCGGAATACATGGAGGTTAGGGAAATTCTGACACTTTGAACTTTTGTGCAGAAAGAGACAGAGTAAGAGAGATGAAGAATTTCATGGCAAACTCTCATATCTTCTATGGCTCAAGGAATAGTGTAGCATGACACCGTTCACATATGTATGAATTTAGAGACCCAGAAAGAGCAACTGACTTGATCAAGTTCAAACATTTTGTCAGTTGCAAAGTCTGTCAATTAATGTTTTATATGCTATCCCGTAGGGACAGAATATCAGAAATACAAGGAAAAGAGCAGGGTAGAAAGAAAACCCCATAGCCATTTGCAATTTTAATAAAATAAGAGTTTAATCAAAATTGCCAGTGCAAATGTGAGAATCCTAAATTCAGTATTGCTAGCACGTAATCCCAGATTGGGTTTATCCTACCATCAAGAGACACAGGGAGATTCAATTTTTTTGCCTTTTTGTGTGACTTATACAAAAAA
>RJWJ010045341.1:0-11793 GCA_004363605.1 Indri indri
ACTACAATGCGCCCAATGGTGTCATGTTGCTGTTTAAAGAATGAATAATTAAGAATTCTTTCTGTTGATTCTGAGGTCTCTTAACCAGTTCTTTGAACCACATAACCATGTTTCTGCCATCAGAGACCCCCAGGCCACAGTTCACTTCACTTGGGAAGAAAATTAAAAGTTGCTAAGATTTTAGCTGAGGTTAGCTGATTTCCTAATTTGTACATTCAATGCTGATTCCCTCATACACTACATTTGCAAAGAAAATTTCAACACTATAATAAAACAGTCCAAATCATTTTTCACACTTAAAAAATAATTCTTTTTCTTGATATAACATCACTGCATACACTATATCTCTCAGATCTTTTTTGTTTTAGAAAACTAATCCTGTATAACATAAGAATTAGGTACCTACATCAGAACCATGATGACCGCAACTGTAATGTTCGAATCCCCTGCTGGATGCTGCTGCCCTCATTTCCTTATTTCTATTTATTTCTATAGTGCATATGCATCCATAACTCATTATAACAGATTTAAGTTGTATGCTCAGAACCTATACAACTTGGATCTGTAGCATAAGTTATTTTCTTCTTAAACCCATTTACACACAGGTAAACCGTCCTACAAGGTATAGGAGAAAAATGGGAGGCACCAAGTTTCTAGTCAGGAATCCTGGTTATCCAACTTCTCTGACCTACAAATTCCTCACCAGAGAGAGAAAAGGATAGAACAGATGTTCTCTAATGTGTAAAACTCTGCTTATAATAAGAGTGGTCACGACAAGTGTGGAAAAAACTCTGAACTTCAACAAAGCAAATGTGTAACACTTCATCATCACCAAGAACGGTGAAAACTAAGGAAGTGCTTGATAATTTGACAAAACTCAATTTTTATTGTATAGAAGCTGATCAGTCTGGACTGAAAGAAATGCCTGACACAGACGAGCTTAAAAAATAATACTCAACTGGCTGCTATTTTTAACTTACTTTCAGTTATGTCCACATTTCAAAATCAAAACAGTAGATAGCATATTAAAGCAGTATCCTGATAGACTGAAAGTTTAATCACTACCAAAAGCAGTCCAGGAGATTCTTAACATGGAGCCCATAGAGACCAAGGGAATCCACAAATAAACTTGGCAAGAACGTGAATCCCCAGAAGTCATATGTGAAAAAAAATACAGCTTATTTTCCCGGGAAGTAGTCAGGAAAATTCTTAGATGGGACAAGTTAAAAAAATAAGAACTACACTATTTATGGTCAAATTTTTACTATATAAGCTTATCTGTTTCCAAAGGTGATTATAATTACATTTCATAACAAGTCCTTCTTCATCATGGTAAGTTTTTCATGTTTTTTAAGTGGGAAAAACTCTTACCAGCCAAAGATTTTCAGGGCTTAAAAACAGGTGAGTTTTCTAAATCACTTTTCTTACTTAAAAAACAAAACAGAACAAAAAACCTTATGCACTAGAATACCTATCAAATGAGTGGCTTTTAAATAGTAATGGGGAAAAAAATGATACCTGTATTTTTTTAAACCATATTTTTTCAAAAAGTAAACTCAAGTCTCAAGGCAAAATTATTTAATATTAGATTTTTAAGAATTTGAAACTAAATCTCACTAAATAAAAAGTAAACTTTGGGAAAGATTAGTGAAATTCTAATCTCAGCAGGCTGGCCTGCTAGGTTTTAACCAAATAAATCAACTCTTTGGGTAACTTAACTGTTTCTTTTTTTTTTTTTTTTTTTTTGAGACAGAGTCTCACTCTTTTGCCTGGGCTAGAGTGAGTGCCGTGGCATCAGCCTAGCTCACAGCAACCTCAAACTCCTGTGCTCAAGCAATCCTCCTGCCTCAGCCTCCCGAGTAGCTGGGACTACAGGCATGTGC
The DNA here is from genome assembly GCA_004363605.1 of Indri indri. Taxonomy (NCBI): domain Eukaryota; kingdom Metazoa; phylum Chordata; class Mammalia; order Primates; family Indriidae; genus Indri; species Indri indri. The sequence continues at coordinate 1,884 of RJWJ010045341.1, forward strand.
CACCATGCCCGGCTAATTTTTTCTATATGTATATATTTTCAGTTGTCCAGATCATTTCTTTCTATTTTTTAGTAGAGACGGGGTCTCGCTCTTGCTCAGGCTGATTCTGAACTCCTGAGCTCAAACAATCCGCCTGCCTCGGCCTCCCAGAGTGCTAAGATTACAGGCGTGAGCCACCGCGCCGGCCTTAACTGTTTCTTAAGACTATATTTTATCATTTTCATGACTATTTGGAAAAGGCAAAGGAATGTCACTATATCAATGTAACATGTAAAACTGAAATAGATTTGGTTTTGACCAAGGCCATAACTCAGATCTCATTTATTTGCTCCCAAAATAACTCTGATTCTTCTTTATGACAGGATTAGGGAGAACCTCTCATTCTGGAGATACTTTGGTAGCCTTTTTACTTAAAGTTACTTTGTAACTTTAAGCTTTAACTGTTCAGTAACTTTTAGAGACTAAAAGAGCTTTGGCCCAGGAGAAAAGACAGAAAAAGGAAACTAAAAATTCTAGCTAAAAACAAATCCCAAGACTCAGTATCATTCACACTTGTGCAAAAAGTCATATATACAAAACTATTCATTATGACATTGTTTGTACAGCACAATTTTAGGAACAATATAAGTTATCAATAAGCAATTAGCTAAAATAAAATCTAGCCACAAGGTTCCTCACAGTGGCCCTTTAAAAAATGAGTCAAAGACAGCAGGCACAATGGGGAGACTGAGGCAGGAGGACTGCTTGAGCCCAGAAGTCCCAGGCTGTAGGAAATGTGCTATGATCGCACTCCAACCTGGACTATTTAGTGAGACCCTTGCTCTTTAAAAAAAAAAAAAAATCACCTCAAACATGTATTGGTGGTTGGAGGGTGGGGGAAATCAAAACATTTGCAAGAAAAGGAGAAGAACCCTAATGTCTATGTACTAAATCACTCTGGTCTTTCTGGAAGGATACACAATAAAAATAGCGGTTGTCTAAGGAGTGCTAATATGCTGAAGGACAGATGACGGAGTCTTAATTTTCTCTATGTACCCTTTAGAGCCTTTCAAAATGTGCTCTACATATGTGTTTCCTAGTCAACAATATAAAAGATTGACATGTTTTTTAACTGAACTTATGGGTAGAAGAGAGACTAACTTTTAGTTAATATATTGGTTCAGATAGAATATACGAAGCAATAATAAATGTCAAATGATAGAGAATAACAACTTTTTTTTCCAAAGAGATTAAGGCTCATGCGTTCATTCAATTAATACTTCAGTGCCTACTATGTGCAAGGATTAATGAGCCATGTCCAGGTCACCCAAGGATTCCTGCCTTCATGGAGCTTTAGTGGGGTAGAGAGACAAACAGTAAATAAACCTTGAGCAGCAGTAAGTGCTATACAGAAGAGAGGAGAATAATGGGATAAAAGAAAGTGTGGGGGAGGGAAACTGGTTTACAAAGAAGTTAAGGTACACCTCTCTGGGGATATGAATTGTGAGCCCAAAACTGAACAACAGGACAAAGCAAGCAGTGCAGCAAACAGGAGGAAAGCCCTGTGGCTGGAATACGCTTAGCCACTTATTGTTCAGGGCACAGTAAAGCCAACAGTGTGGCTGCAGTGGAGTGACCCAAAGAAAGAAGTGCAGAAGATGAGCTCTGAGGAAGGAGGATCCCAAATGCACACAGAGCATTGTAGCTAGGGGCAGAGAAAGACAATATTTTACTCTAAGTGTGATTGAGAACCTCTACTGCAGAGTTTTTAGCAGGGGAATAACATTATCTAATATTTTAAAAAGATAAACCTAGCTGTTGCTCTAAAATAGGCTAACACAGCAGGCCAAGAAACAAAAGATGGAACTGAACAGAGGTTTAAGAGAGATGGGGAAATGTGTCTGATTTAAGATATATTTTCAAAGTAGAGTCTACAGAATTTCCTACTGGATTGGATATGGGAATCTGAGTGAGGCAGAAATTGGGTGAACACCAATTCTAAAAATCATCTGATATTTGTCTAATTATTTACAGTTGTCAAGGTACTTGTACATACATTATGTCATTTCATAGTAACAAGAGACAGGGGAAAGTTACACCAGTCAAGGACCAAGTTCTGCCTCTTGCCAGTTTGAAGACCTTAGGAGAGTCATTGAAATCAGTTTCTAGACTTATATTGTCTAGTTCACAAAATTTCTGCAAGGACCAAATGGTTGAAGAAATCTGTAAATGTAAATAATGATCACTGTGAGATAGAAAGAACATATTAACAGTTGTCCAAATCAAGCCACATTATTATAATATTTCCATTAGAATGTAACACTGACATGATAATCAACACTAAATTTCACCCTTTGAAAGTCAAAGGTCACAAAAAATAGAACAAATTAACAGTCCAATGAAAGAAGCTATGTCCCTATCGCCTCTGGATATTCTACATAGAACCTTGCACAGTGGTTGACAGAAAACTTCTTAAAATAAACTGACATTAAAAAAAAATAAGCATTTTCACTGATTATGGAACAAGCTACATAATACAAGCACGGCACTAAAAAATTATAATTTTTCAATCCTTTCTAAGGATTGGAGAAAACAGTCCTTTTAAGCTATAAGCAACATTAAACTAAAAACACCTAATTTTAACTTTTAAAAGATAAAACCCAAATAAAGGTACCATTCATTAGAGAGATACTATCAACGAGATACTGTAAAATTAAGATTATATATTACAGCCATTGTCACTGTCTTAGTTTAAGTAGTAAAATGTAAAAGCCCAGTGTAAATTAAATTAATGTGTGCCAAATGAATTGAATCATGAGGACTTCAAATTATCCCATTAAAACATTTCTGTAAATTTATAAACAAGGTTCCATAGAATTTATTTTTCCATCCAAGGCTTTCATATTACTGTGCATATCTTCACAATCAAGCCAAAATAGAAAAATATGTTAAATGTTTAGCTCACTATGTATTTTAGACAATTATCTTGAATGTCAATTTGTACTATGTACTTAGTCGACAATTTGAGTAACGATAAAAAAAAAAAAAACCTACAGGGTATTTGACATACAGTTCTATCATCTCATATTGCTCATTATTCAACAGAGGTCTCAATAAAAATGATCACTGAGGGCCATGTGACTGCAGTGATAACTAAGTAACTAAAAGCATATTGTAAGAACCTTCCAATGCCTATGACAACTAAACCTCCTTTGACAGAGTCCGAGACAATCCACAACACAACAAATTTCGCCCTACGAAAGTTCACATTATTAGACTCCAGTACTCGCTGAAAATCTATTCTACTTTCCTCATTTCTAAGAATTTCTACCTTATAAAAACGTCTTATTTCTCCAAATCAAGCACCCTCAAGGTCAGTGACACCCCCCCATCTCAAATATATTTAACTGCAACTGCATGAAGGACTACACAATACATCATCCTTCAAGGCCTAACAGATCTTCTACTTACTATGCAAATATCCCCAAATTTTAGAAGAACGAACAAGATTAAAAATACACGTTCACCACGTTTTATCAAGCAAAATTATGCTGCAATTTAGTCACTTTAACTGGCGTAGTGAGAGCAACAAATATGTTTAACTAATTTCTTTCATAAGAACTGACAAAAAATTTTAATGTTTAGTTTTCATGGATGCAAGAAACATCTCACGTCTGAAGACTTGACGATATTATGTAAAGACTTTACAAAATCAAAAGGTCCAAAATTTCATGGTTCCATATGTACTTGTCAAAGCATAGTATTCATAAAGAGCCGAAGAACATTTTAATAATTAAAGCGCACAAAATCGAGAGTCAAAAGATTTCACAAGATCATCACAACTGCGGCCCTCCCCCAACCTTGTGTTAAACTATTTCCTCGGAACAGAAACAGCGCTGAAAGAGTTTGCCAACCAGAGTAAAATCACTTCTCTGAGATAACGAGCGGAAACGCATTTAGAGGCGAGGAGATCGCGGAAGCGAGGGCAGCCTGACGCGGAGCCCCCATGTCCCCGGACCCCGCAGTCAGGGGCGAGCATGTGCCGACCGCGACAGGACGCGCGGCCCTCCCGGAGCCTCCTCCCGGGGCTCGGGGCCCCGCCCGGCCTCACCCTCCCGATTCATTCATTCTGCACCCGCGGCTGCCGCACCTCTGCGCTCCCGCCTGGGCCGAGAGGGGAGTCCCAGGCCGAGAGGCCGTGTCGGGCCACAATCTCCGCCTGGAGTCCGGGCCCCGTCGCGATTCCCGCGCGCTCGCAACCTCCGCCCGGGGGTGGTCTGAGAGGCCACGGAGGCCCGGGCCGGCCCGAGCCCAAGACCAGAGCCCCGCAGCCCTGCCGCCCCACCCTCACCGGCGCACGGAACGAGCCTGCCCCCCGCCCGCGGGGCGTCCCCCTGGAAGCCCCCAGCCCCCGCTGCCGGGCTGCCCTGTGGCGGCCGGAAGTCTTCCCGGAGCCCCCTCCCCAGAGCCCGACTTCCCTCACCGCGGCCAGACCCTCTCCGCGCCGCCTCGGGCCTCCCAGCGCGGGCCGCAGGCCGGAGGAAGAGAGGGACGCGGCCCACCCCTCCGGGCAGACGGAAGCAGAGCGGGGAGCCGGAGGCCCGCCCGGGCGGTTACCTTGATGATCCTTCGGGGCAGCCCGGCCATCTTGTCAGATCCCGAGTTCGGCCTCTGGTCTGGTCTCCGGCTCCGCTCGCCTCACGCACGAGTGGAAGTCCCGAGCTCCACTTCCGGGGGACGTTGCCGCGCCCGCCGCCGCCGCCGCCGCCGCCGCCGAGGCCCCTCGGGAAATGTAGTCCCTACTCGGGCTCGTGTCCGGGCGCGGGCGGGCTTCCCTCGGACCTGGCCCCCTCCCCCGCGCTCCCCTCCCCAACCCCGGCCGGGGGGTGGCGGAAGTGACGCTCCGCGGCGGGGCAGGGACTTGGGGGAGGCGGCCCGGAGCGGCGCGGAGCTCCGGCGCTCGTGGCCGAGCCTGCCGCACGACGGTGGGAGTTGGGGGGCCCGCGCCCGCAGGCCTCTTACCCGCGGCCACGCCCGCGCCGGTGGGCGACGTAACAGAGGCCCGGCCTTCGACGTAGCCCATTCATTCATTCATTCTTTCGTTCATTCAACTTCTGCATTGCGCGCGGCCGGGGCTGGCGCTGCAGGGAAAGACTGCGGTCGGGCCGATCCGCCCGCTCCTTCCTCAAAGGGTGGGCAAGCCCGAAACTCGATAGCAAAGCTTCTAACTGTGGGTCTCTCTAGATATCCAGACCCTGGCGAGGGAGTATCGATGTTTAAATTTCGCACGAATCGGGCTTCTTTGATACACCCTCTAGACCTGGGGTAGGCTAAAGGAAAGGGGTTTGGAGCGAGTTGGGGGCGGGGAAAAAGAAGAATGGCTTCTGAACGCCTGTCCTAGCGGTTGAGACGCAAAGTCGCTAACGGGACGAATGACCAGGGAAAGGAATCCTTAAACGAGGGATTACTCATAGAGGGCGAGCCCCTATAGAAGGATTACAGTGGGGGTGCCCGAAAATGAGATTGTTGGGGAAGCATTTCGTCCTGATGATTGATCGCTTGCCATGGGATGGACTTTTTTGCAGGCATCTTCACAGCAATCTTAAGGAAAAGGTGTTGTCTCCATTTTACAAATGAGGCTTAGAGAGTTAACTTTTTCCAAGGTTATGGCAGGAGAAAGTGGAGCCGTTTTGTCCCTAGGCAGACCTGTCAAGACTTGGGCCCTTAACTGCTTAACCGCAGTGTTTCCTAGCACAGTAACGCAAACAGTAGATGGCGAGTGAATGAAGACATAGGGCTGACCATGCCTTCCAGGAACTTAGAGCCCAGTGGAGGAGATAGACAAGTAAACAATTAATTACAATCCAATGTGATAAGGGCTGTGATAGAGGTTCCTCCAAGGTGCTATTTTAGCACAGAGGCATTAACTGCTTGAGAATTCAGGGAAGGCTTCTTAAAGAAGTGGAGTCCTAAATGATGAGAAAGTTCTGGTAGGGAAGAGCATGCCAGGCATAGGAAATAGCCTGTTGAAAGCTATGACAGAAAAAAAAGTGCAGGAAAGAAACTGGGAATATGAGTGGAAGAAACATGGTAAAAACAATGAGAAACATTTTGTGATGATTACATGTATTATCTCACTTAATTATAAAGCATATGAGGTAGGCTCTATTATTCCCAGAGCCTTTTAGATGAGAAGCCAAGGCTCAGTAATAATGAAAACTTGACAATGAGAACTTCAAATAACCAGAAGTCTGAAATGGGTGGTTCTGAGACTAAAAGAATCTGGGAAGGTAAATGACACTGGACAAAGATAATTTCAGATTATTTTATAGAGGACCCAGGAGAATTCACCCTGGTAGGCAGAAAGGAAGAATGTTGGGTTAGAAGTGTATAAATCTGCAACTAGGCAGAGCTTGGCAAGGAAGGCACATCTCTGCTCAGCGCTGCATCAGCCTGAGCAGAGATCCACTTCCAAGATGGCTCACAAGGTGGGCAAGTAGACAAGGCCGACCAGTTGGTTCTGGCTGTTAGTTCCTCTACAAGTGGGCCTCTCCCTGGGGCATCGCGGGCTCCCCGACTGCGTGGTGGCTGGGTTCCAAGAATAAGCGTTCTAACAAGCAAAAGTTGAAGCTCTTGCCTGTAGTCCCAGCTACTTGAGAGGCTGAGGCAGGAGGATCCCTTGAGACCAGGAATTCAAGGTTACAGTGAACTGTGATCATGCCCCTGGTGGACAAAGCAAGGCCCCATCGCTAAAAAAGAAAAAGGGGGGTGGAGGAGCTGAATCTCCTTTTTTTATCTAGCTGTGGAAGTCACATAGCATCACATTTGCCATAATCTATAGGCCAACCAGCCTACATCCACCCAGTTTCAAGGGTAGGGGACATGGCCTCCACCTCTTGAAAGGAAAGTGGCAAGATTCTAGAAAGTAGCAGAATATACGTGATGGAAGGCATGGTTGTTGCCAACTTTAGAAAACACGAACTGTCATATATATGGTATTTGTCAGAGTATGCTTACTAGCCGCCGGCCTTAGAATCACCTGGGGCGCTGGTAAAAATAAGCATTCCTGAAGCCCTTCCCCCAGAGATTCTAACTGTCTAGGTCAGTGCTGAGACCTGAGACTCTGCATTCAAACATCATAGGTAACTTTGATGGATCCTAACATTTGAAAACAAAAGATTTTGAACAAATAAGAACAAAAAAAAGTATATAAGAAAAAGAGTTTCCAGGGGCTTTCTTTTGGCTATTTTCTATCGGAACAAATAATGAGTATCATTCAGATTAAGACTGAAAGATCTGGAGCCCCTGGCCTGGGTTTGAAAACTTACATTTTGCTGAATTTCTCTGTCCCTCATTTTTTTCACTTATGAAATATACTTACCTTCATGTGGTTGTTGTGAAATTTAAATGATATACATATAAAGTACTCAGAACAGTACATAGCACTTAGCAAGCATTATTATTTTTGTAATTTGATAGAACCAGGTATAGTTTTCTTTAGGAAACCAGATTTTTAAAACTTGGCAGTATAACCTTGTTTGGTATAGATTGGTTTGATAGCATGAAATTCTCTTAGAGTCTTAACCCTTTAAAATACATATTTTTCATATCTCTAATTCGGTTCTTTCCCCCCTTGATAACAGCTCACACTATATTCATCTGGAAAATAAAATCTGAACTTCTGATTCATGTAAGTCCTGTAAAACAGGATATAACCTAGAAGAACAGGTTGCCACATGGCTGAGATGGGGGTTTCAAGTGAGAAGGCTGCTTAAGAGTCCTATTTATCCAATACAGAGACAAAGAACAAAACAGTGGTTACCAGGGGCAGGAGGTGGGGGTGGGGGGTAATCGGAAGATGTAAGTCAGAGGATCCAAAGTAGCAGATATTTAGGATGCACAAGTCTAGAGATGTTCAACATGTACAACATGAAGACTATAATTAACAAAATTGTACTATATATGGGATTCATGCTAAATGAGTAGATTTGAGCTGCTCTTGCCACAAAAACAAATAAACGAATGAAAAATGGGTAACGATGTCAGATGACAGACATGTTAATATGCTTCAGTATAGTAACCTTTTTACTATTATATGTATCACATAACATCCTGTTGTCTACCTTCACCACCCTGGAGGAGAAGCAGGGCCCGCCTGTGCCCCTGGCGCCCCCTTCCTCCCAGGCCAGCCGACTTGTCTTTGCAACTTCCTTCCTACCTGGGGGTGGGAAGTGGCCAGGTCAGTGGGAAATGGACCCACTGTCCACTGTTCAGGTGCAAGGTCGAGGCGGGAGGGCGTCTCCCTGCACCTGGGGGCGGGGGGCGACCTGCTTTTTGCCAGCCTGCACCTGCTGCCTTCGACTCTCCTCTTTCTCTTTCTGCGGACGGTCTGCTCTGATTAGCACACCGACGTCAGGAATCTCTGTCACCTTTGGTCTCCCCACAGAGAGACCAAAATAAAACTTATTTTTTAAAAAGAATCCTATTTACTACATCCATAAAATATGGATAAAATATTGTAAAATAATTGAATGGATTCCTTCAGGGAAGGGGTGTTGAGCAGCTGGAGAACAGAGGTAAAAGGGAAATTTTTTACTCTATACTCTTATATCTTTTAAATTTTGAATGATGTGAAAGTTTTATCTATTCAAAATGTAAAATACATGCTTAGTTTACTAATTTCAACAGTCTACTCCAAGAGGTATTCAAAGCTCTTCCAATGCTAATCAGAATGATATCAAGCCTGGGTAACATAGCAAGATCCCATTTCTATTAAAAAAAAAAAAAGTAAGAAAAATTAGCCAGACGTGGCGGCACACACCTGTAGTCCCAACTCCTCGGGAGGCTGATGTAGGAGGATCACTTGAGCCCAGGAGTTCTAGGTAGCAGTGAGCTATGACTGTGCCACTGCACTCTAGCCAGGGTAACAGAGTGAGACCTTGTCTCAAAAAATAAATAAATAAATGCTATTATACACTCAAAACTCAGCAAAAAGGTGCTGGTCCAAGGTACTGAATATACAGCAGCCAGATAGCTTCACTAAGCTAACAGTGCTAGGTAGAACTCTTAGCTAATTAATCTTTTTTGGCTGTTCATCTGGCCTTACTCTCTTCCTTGTTTCTTTCCTGTCTTTGCTCTTTCTGGGACTCAAAGTGTAAGTGCCTTTGCATTATGATATCAGGGAAGAGCAAGCAAGAATGCTGTGTTGGAGGAATTAGAGAAGTCCTGTTCTATGAGAATCTCTTCTATCCCCTTGTAAACTCTGTTACTGCCTCCTGCTGCTTCCCCATCACCCACCCCCAAATATTCTAGGTTTGCTGTTTTGGTCCTATAACTGGTGGATGCATAAGTACTATTTCCCCTGTAGGCAATAACTTAGGGCATTTATGCATGGGATCTTCTCTGTCTTGACCACCACTGTATCCCTGGGGCCTAGTGAATGGTCTGCTACATGTAGGCTCTCAAAAAATATTTGTCAAGGGAATGAATCAATCAATGCAGACTGAAAATAAACACCTGTTTGAGAATGGCCGACACAGATTCATGATCCGTAAGTGAATGCTTACAGAAAGCACAGGAAGTTTATGTTTATCCATAAACTTTCCAACTTGACTGCCTGGAGGGCAATGGAGCTTTCCTACAAACTGTCTAATGCTTTACAGAGACAAAATAGAGTAGTTCAGTTTAGAAATGGTCTGTCAGTCACCTTTGATAGAGGCCCTGTTTCAATTCGTACGCAATAGTCGTCGGGCAGAAGTATTTGTTTGCAAGTTCCCTTATTGTTTCTTACAGCATAGGGAAACTGTTTTGTGGGCGATCAAGACAGAAGTATCTGTGAGAGGAGGGTTCATGAACACTGACTCAGACAGGCAGTGGGTGGGGGTGGAAGAAAAGGCTGCACACTGATTTAAAAAAAGAAGGGGAAAATGCC
>RJWJ010045342.1:0-11793 GCA_004363605.1 Indri indri
AAAGAAACAAGGGTTTGAGAAACACTCTATGGCCCTATTGTTTCATTGCTTTCACTTGCCACTGACTCCTTTGCCCCTGGATCACTGACCGAGCCTTCTCCAACACTGCATTAATTATATCCATCCCTCATTCCTAAATGTTCTAGACCCTGGATGTGGTCCTGTTGCCTCTCTGATTCTTCTTTCTGCAGCAGTGGGTAGTATAGGAAGCAGAGGTGGTATTATTCTTCCCACGCTCTTCTCTCTGTCTTTCTCCATGCCGCTAGTTTTCCCAGAGTCTAAGAAGCTCTCCCAAAGCTCCACCTTTAATATAAAGGAAAGTATTCTATAGAAGAGTTCACTTCTTTGAAGAGTTATCAAATACATTGTCTTATCTTTTCCCTGAAATGTAAATTTTCTCTTAAAGAGGAGAAACTTTCATTTCAAAATGGGATCGTTTTTAAAAATAATTCCAGCTGTTTAAATCCAGAGCATGGAAAAATTACCTCAAGAACAATACACAAATGGTCACTGGGCCTAAAACATTTGTTTGGTTATGAATTGGATACATTTCCGTTTCCATTCAGCTCTGATCTATTCCTCAGATAGGCAAATAACCAGTGTGGCCTCACAAATAATCCTTCTCTTGGGAAAGCCAAAAGCATTCTGGACAGTCCAGACAGCTGGAAGGGGCCAGAGAGGTCTTGCATCCAAACTACCAATGTGGGAGCTTGGAGTCACAGTTGTGGACCAAGTGGCGGAACTTAAGCACAGAGTTGAGAATTTCACCCAGTGCATCTGATTCTGAGTCCACGCATTTTTCAAGTGGCTCTGCAGTGATGCACATTTTTGGGGAAAACTAGCCTCCAATTTTAATCAGTCACCCAGCCCTCTCGTCATTTACCTTCCTGTACGTTGTCCTCTGTGGGATTAAATGAGTCCTTAACAATTACCTCTCTGTCTACCTTGCTCTCTACACAGCTCTGTCTGCACCCTTCCTGGCTTACCTGCTGTCCTGCATGGCTCACAGTGACAAAATTGCCATTTTTGCACGCCTACTTTATACTAGTTCTATGTTTCAATAAAATTTTTAAAATTTCATAATTATTGATACCAACAGTAATTCAATAAGCCTGATGATTTTTAATGTTAATGCTTTTAAATAGGTTATATTTATTTTACTTTTAAATTTTTTTTTTTTTTTTTTTGAGACAAAGTCTCACTCTCTTGCCTGGGGCGAGTGCCATGGCGCCAGCCTAGCTCACAGCAACCTCAAACTCCTGGGCTCAAGCAATCCTACTGTCTCAGCCGCCTGAGTAGCTGGGACTACAGGCATGCGCCACCACGCCCGGCTAATTTTTTCTATACATATTTTTAGCGTCCAATTAATTTCTTTCTATTTTTGGTAGAGACGGGGTCTCGCTCTTGCTCAGGCTGGTCTCGAACTCCTGAGCTCAGAACGATCCGCCCGCCTCGGCCTCCCAGAGTGCTAGGATTACAGGCGTGAGCCACCGTGCCCGGCCCTCAAATTTATTTGAAACATCTCAAACATTCGACAGAAGTAGGGAGAATAGTGTGAAAATTCCATGTGGAACAGGAATAATAAATAACTTCAACAATGTTCCATATTTTGCGAATCTTATTTTATTTATCTAGTGGTTTTGTGGGGTGGGGCTGGAATACGTGAAAGTAAATCCTAGATACACTTTCGCCCAAAATGCCTCATTGTGCATCTCTCATAGACAATAACTTAAAAAAAAAAAAACCTGCAATACCATTACCATGTCCAAGAAAATTATTAATTTCTTAATTTTTGATATCAAGTCCACATTTATATCTCCCTGATTATCCCAAAAATGTCTTTGTAACAATTGGTTTATTGAAATCAGATCCACACGAGATCTAAACATTGCATTAATTGTTTACTAGGCATTTTAAAAGCCATTTTTCACATTCATTTAACCTTCACATTAAACCAAAGAAAAAGGTATGGTTCCATACCTTCTGGGGCTCAGAGAAGTTAAGAAACCTCCTCAAGGTCTCATTGCTGGTAGGGGCCAGACACAGAATTTGAATTAAGGTCTGCCTAACTGCAAAGCCTCCAGTGCATTCCTTCTGATGCAGGCTACCAGCATTTTTCCTGTTTCAGAGAGGCAAGAAGGCCAGTATTTAAGAGAGAGAGGGTTTGGGTTCAGGTTGGCCTGGATGCAAACCGGTGCAAGTTACATATTTCTCTGAGCCCCCATTTCTGTTTGCATCTGTAAATAAGGATGATGATGATGATTTGGACCAGATTAAATAAGACAATACATGTCTAGTATTTAGCCCACTGCCTGGCACATAGAAAGTGCTCAATAAATGTTAGTGATTATTAGTGCAGAGGAGAAGAAAGAACCACAAAGTGTTTAATCATTTGCTTTCATTAGTAGCTCAGGAAATGGTCGCTCATCATTGTTAACAGAGACTGTTTAGCATTGAGGCTGCAGGGGTGGGAACAGGATAGGAGTAGGATGATGGCTTTGCCTGGATTGGAGAAAAGAGCTTTGGACATCATTTGAATTACATTTAAAAAAAGTCTTTTGCTATGAGGGTGAGTGGTGAGAATGGGAAGACAAGGACTTAATGACAACAGTAATTCCATTAAATTTTGTTCAGCCCTTTGAGGGTTTGTCATGCAGGGCAGATTTTGCACCACGATTGGGACTATTTCAGTCCAATTCTAATTTCAAAGATCCAAGCGAATATTTTATTTTAGCCATCCTCCCTCTGATCCTTACTCTAAGAGTCCAGAACCAGTGCTCACAGATCTGGTTTATTCACCCTGTGGATTGCCTTCAAGAATATGCATTGTTGAGGGCTGAGTCCATTTGCTCAATGAGGTCTTTGTATGTATTGACTGTGCATTTATTGGTGCTTTCCCAATCCTTTAGGACATAGATAATTTTTGATGCTTAAATCAGTTATGACTCTGGGGACCTGCTTTTCTAGAGCCCTTGGAAAGTAGGGGCACATTACCCCGTTCACAAATAATCGACAACTTGCCTTGACACTGTTTTAAGGCCTTTACCGAAATTAACTAATTTAAACCTTACAATAACACTACACTATAGGTACTACCATGCCCATTTTCCAGGCCGAGAAACTAAACCAAGTGAGGTTAAGTGACTTGCCCAAGGTCAGAGCCTGCAGGGCTACCCATTCGGCAATACTATCTGTTGGCAATCAACAGAGTGGGCCAACATTGATGGGGGTCCTTTGAAGGTAACAAAATAGTCGTTGGAGTAGCAAAATACACCTTGGTTCCCAAATCCCAAACTTCTCTGCTGCTTCTAGTTTAGGAGCTGGAAAGACCAAGGTGTGAATTTCCTCACTGGCCCGGGGCAATTAACTAACTTTCTCTCAGCCTCAGTTTTCTTATCTGCCCCAGGAAGTTTTAGATTAAAAGACCTCCCTTCGAATTACGTGTGTGTGTGCGTGTGTGCGTGTGTGTGTGTGTCTTGTCTCCAAGCAGTGGAAGTGGAAAGTGCAAGGGCTGGGGTTTCTGGGTGATGCCCAGGTCTCTTTAAACTGTGTTTTGAGGTTCTGTCCTAACCAACTACCTTTCAGGTCAGGCCCTGGGGCAGTGACGGCAGTCAAACTTAGCTTGGCTGTTCCTCAGCCACTTGGAAAAAGGCTGCCTCTGAGGCCAGCTCCGGCCACAGCCCTGCTGCCAAGAGGTCTAGGGTGGGTCTTTCCCCGCCCACCTCCCGCCCTGAGGGAATTAAAGATAAGGGTGTACTCTCAGGAAGGCTTCTTGGAGGTAGTGAGGAATGAGTGGAATCCTGAAGATCTAGCAGGAGTTACTAAGAGGTGGAAGGGGAAAGGTTGGGAACATGCCCTCGCCCCCCAAACTAAGAATGATGAGGTTCACAACATCTGTAGGAGTGAAATCAGAACTTGGCTTTATTCTAAGAGAAACGGGGAGGGGCTTAAAGGCTTTAAAGGAGTGTAATTCGGAGTTTTAGAAAAACCCCTATAGTCCCTTGGGTCGGAGAGGGGCAGGAGGCTATCACAGAAAACAGCCCAGTCGTAAGATGACCAAGGACTGAGGAAGGGGGGGGGGAACCAAACATCTGAAACCTTTTCCAGTCCCCTCGACGCTGTGCGATGTCCCTCGGCTTTCTTCGCTTCTGTGGAAGGTCTCCATAAAGGGCTGGGCACTGGCCAAACGCACATTGAGCTAAATTCGCCAGATCCCCCTCCTCTTTCAGGGGCTCTCTGGACCAGGTACCCCAAAATTGGTAGGGTTAGGCGGGAGGACTTCCAACTGCTGAAGATGGAGAACCGTTACCCCTCAAAAAACACAAAAACCTCGGGCGCTTTTGGCAGCAGCCTCCTCCGCCCATGACCTCATGCTTTAAGCTCCCATATAGCCATCCCCCGCCCTGTCCACACCCAGCGCCCGAGTCGGGGGTGGGGTGGGGGACAGTGCGAAGGTCTGGGTAGCCGGAGAGGCTTATTTACCCTGCGCGAGATTTTGGGGAAGGGGCAAAGATTTCCCCACAGTGGGGAAAAAAATGGTTTAACTTTCTCTCGTGCAAAAAAACTCGCTGTCTTGCGGGCCCTCCATGAGATAGATGCCTCGAACCGGGTGTTTAGCTGAACCACCTTTGGCTCACGTTTCCTCAGACCAGAAAAGCAGCCTGGAAATGCTGGGGTCTCGGGCTAAGTTGCTCCGCACCTGGACCGACCGGTGCCGCCCCGCTCTCGGCATCCTCCCCACCCCCCAACCCCCGGGCCCGCGCCGCCGAGGTTTGAACCTTTGGCTCGCCTTTCAGCCCGCGCCCAGCCCCCTGCTCGCAAAAGCTCTCGGTTTGGGTGCAGCGGTTTCCCCCGCAGAGGAGGAGGAGACAGCGCGAGGGAGCGACTCCGGGCTCGGGTTTCCGCACCAATGCTGAGCAGCCCCGGGCGGCCTCCGGCGGCCGTTCCTCCTCCCCGGCACCACGTTCCACAGTCATGGCGCGCGAGGAGGGGCGGGCGCGCGCCGCGGCAGCACCCGCGCCCCTCGCCGCCCCTCCCCTCCGCCGCCCGGGCCCTCTCCTAGGCAACCTCCCTCCCCGGCCTGCAGCGCCGCGGAGATGGAGACCCCTCCCTAGAGAGCTGCATTTCCAGAGCAGTCTGCAGCACCCCTTCCCCGCCCCCATCGGGGCGGAGGGATGGAGCCGCGCGCTTCGAAACCTCCAGCCCCTTCCCGGGAGCCCCAGCCCTCTCCCAGCCCCACCGAGGCCAGGGTGTGGAGGGGGTGGGCGCAGACCGTCTCCTCGCTGCCTACCTAGACCCTGGCATCTTTGCAAACCCTTAAGAAAAAAAATAAAACAAAACAAAACAAAAACCCAACCCAAGGCGTTACATTGCAAAGCGCATTACAGTAACCGGGAGGGCTACGCAGGAAGCAATCCTGCACTGGTCCGGGTCTAAGGCAGCAGCTTCCCGGCCACGCCGCTTTCTCGCGGGCCTCGATTTTCCGGCCACGCCGGAGAGTCCGCCGCACTCCGGGGCTGACAGGTCGCGCGCGGGGCCGCAGCTGGGCCGGTGTCCCCAGTCCCATCCTCTTCCAGAGACTCGGCAGCCTACAAAAGGTGCAACCTCACGCACACGCAGAGCGCACAAATAAAGTCGGCAGTGCACCGCCAGGAAGGCTGTGAACAATGCGCCGGACGGCCAGCGCCAGCCCGAGCGCGGCGCCCCGGGGGACAGGGGATGCGGGCGGGGGCCGCGGCGGAGGACCCGCTGGCTTCGGCGCTGGACACCTTACTTCCTGCTTCCCCGCCCGCGGCCAGACCCAGCTCTGCGGAGGGATATCTCTCCCCTCCTCTGTCCCTCGCCCTCCCGTCCCTCTCCCTCCCCCCTCCCTCCCCCCTTTTTGCTTCTGCTCCCCCGCACCCCACCCCGCCTTTCTCCTTTTGCAAGAAAATAATTTGACAGTCGATTTGCTGACAGGGGAGGAATTTGCATCCTGGATTTAAAAAAAAAAAAAAAAAGAGGCCGAGAGGAGCTTGGGAACGGTTGCTAGGGGTGGGTAATGGGTGAAAAAAGGAGGGGTACCGGGGAGCGGATAAGGAGGGTTAAGGGAGGGGGCAAGGGTGGGGAGCAACGCAAAAGGTAAGGCCAGGTTACCGCGGCTCGGCCCCGAGTGGGCTGCGGCCGGGGGAGGGGCGAGAGATACATATGTATTTCTGTCTCCCCAGCACACCCCCTTCCCTCTAAGCGATGGCTGAGAGGCGGTGCATGCAGATGGGGAGTAAGTTTCCTGAAGGGGAGGGTGGATGCACGCGCGCAGCCCGGCGCTGCAAATTTCCACCCGGGAGGGAGAGTGGCTGGATGCGGAGAGTTTGGAGTTGCTTGCGGCGGAGGGCAGGAAGGGGAGCAGGGCTGGGAAAGGGGGCTGGCGGGCGCTATATCTGGGAGTAAGTTTCCAGGATCAGGAGAGCCTGCACGCTTGTTCACTAGTAAGTTTCTGGCCGGGGAGGGCGCGTGGGGAGGAGGAGAGGGAGGGGCGCATGTATATAGAAGGGGGGAGGGGGGAGCAGATTTCCTGCGGGGAGGCTGAATGCATATGGAGAGTAGATTTCCTGAAGGGAGGGTGGAGGCGTAGACGGACGGAGTAAGTTTCTTGCTGGGGTGGTGGCGGAGGTGGTGGGTTGGTGCTTTTGAAACCCCGGCCTTCCTACCCAGAGTTGGGGAACACACTGTTTTGGGGGGGCGAGGGACCAGGTTCCCTGCTGGGAAGAGGGGCTTGCATCTGGGGAGTATGTTTCCTGGCGGAGCGATATTTGTTTACAGGCTGAGGGCAGTACTGTAAGTGAGTAGCGCTGTGAGAAGGCGGCTGACATAAATTAATATTGAAATTACTCCATCAGCTCTGCTCGCCCCCCATCTCACCCCCCAAACGGAGATTGGTCTTCTTGTCGGATTGCCCATGCACTTGTTGCAGAAACAGCCAAGGTAGGCAAGAAGCTTAAGTTTTATTTAAAAAAAAATTAGTTGGGGGATGCTTCGTGAGAAGACGGGGGTGGAGTGGGTGGGGAGGGAAGGGGGGACAGAGAAGGAAAAGTCTCCCCCTTTTACTTTCAGTATGTAAGCAGGGCCTCTCCCTGCTTCCCTCCTTTCCTCTCCCCTCTCTGGGCTGCACAGCATCCCAGCAAAGGGGGAGGGGTGAGGTGGGCGCTATAATTTGGCAATCCTGGCTTAAAGGGTGGTGGTGGTGGGCTTGCAGTTGAAGGTTGTGACGTTATAAAGCCTTCATTCTCCAGCCAAGAAACCGCAGGACTCTGGGGATGTGCCTTTTGGGGTTTTTGACATGATGCATATGTGTTATGTATATGTGCGTGCAGGCTCTGTGGAGGCTGGGTTCTCCCCAGAAGTTAGTGTGGCCACCCAGATGGGAGAAAGGTGTAAGGGGGTAAACCTGCCCCTTCAGTCCCCAACTTCGGTTTGGGAGACTGGGAAGTTACTGCTGGTAGTCTGAAGAAATGGATATTAAAAACAAAAACCAAACCACTCATTCACCGGTGGAGGCCGAGAGCACCTGGCAGGCAGCCTCTGGCCAGCACTGGACCGGAGCATGTGCGCCTGCCATCCTTAGGTTAAAAGAAAACGCCTTCAGGTCGTTCCGTGTGCCTTCCACCGGCCTGTAGAGCCAGCTTTGTGGAAAGTATTCTCCAGACTAGAAGCAGCTTTGGCGAGTGAACGTGCCGAAGCGGGTTACTAACAGCGTGGCCTCGGCTGTCTTGTGAAATGCATGGAAGTCATGCTTAGGAATGACCGACCCAGGAGTGGCTGAAGAGTTCATTTAAAAATGCCTGCTGGAAGCCGGTCCGGGGGCACTTTTCGGCAGGCCATGGGGGACGGCTTTAAGAAAGGAGTTATAAGTTGTTCCAGTTAGTACCAACCTTTGGCATCATTTACCCTTTCAGGAAAGGAGATGGTGATAAAAAATGTGGTTTTCATGCCCACTGGAAGGATAACAAACATGAGAACTCAGCGCTTAACTAGTTAACCAGCAGTCTTTGCCTCCCTTTCCTCTGTTTTCTTGGTCATCAGCCTACTGGTTTCTGCACAAGAGTTGTAGGTCTTGGCTGTCAGGTACCTTGATTGTGCTGGGAGTTTTAACTTTGCCAGGATAATTTTAGCACCAGGGGTTCCGGCCCAGAGACGTTTAGTAGGCTTAGGGAGTAACCACTAAGCAGTGGGGTTAACTAAACTTGGTTAAGCTTCCCGCAATTCTGTAGACAGGTTCTGTTCTACCAGGGGGAAAACTGGGTTTTAGAAAAAACTCTCTACACATTACTGATGGACAGTGCTTTTTTTTCTTTCCTTCTTGGCATCAGATTTCCAGATTGAGGTGCTTGATATTTGGCAGTTTGAGAGTTGAATTAGTTGGGAATTAAATATTATTGCCCCTTATCAAATGTTCCTAACTAGCCATTAGCTAAACACATTAGCTATTATTTTTACCCGATGAAAATTTGAGTCTGCTTGTTGTATTTGCTGGGAGGGTAAACAAAATCTTTATATACATTCATTCCAGGGTGGAATTATTTACATGGCTAACCTCAGAGCAAGAGCAGTCATTCAATTTTTTTCCTTATATTTATGAGATTTATTTTATTGTCTTTCTTTGGCCATTAATCAAGTCACAGTAGGTTTTTTTCCTCCTCTACCGAGAATGTTCTTGTGGTAATAAAGGTTTGAAGGCCTGTGAATCATAATTCATTCTTTTTAAAATATTGTGGTGATTGTCAGGATTTGATTTATAGGAATTGATACCCGGAGTGACACACCTCTTTGGGCCCCGCCCTTTTGGGCATGTCCATTTTCGCCAAAGGATTGTTTAGGAGCCAGCTTGACATCCCAAAAAGAGCGTTTTCCTTCTGCTTTATAAGCACTGAGAAGATTAATTTTGCAGGTTCCATAGCAAACACGGGTCTTTTCACAGCTTGGTAAGCAGGCTTCCACATAGCAGGCATGTGTTAATATCACATAGTGTTTATGCGAGCTTGCTGTGAAAACAGTTATTCTCTGAACTGTGTGGAAAGTACTCAGTTTTGCCTCCTCTAACCCACTTGGGCCTGTGGTTTTTGTTGAGTTAGGAGCTTAAATTGTAAAAGAGGGGATAGGCTATTTGCTGCTTGTACAATAAAATGTGTGGTCACAAAAACAAAGCGTATTTATAATTTCCTTTTTCTCCATCTTTAATGGGCGGGTTGGTCATAATAACCAAAAGCATTGGTTTTTTTGGAAAATGTAGGGATTCTCCATAAAGTTGATTAGTCAGGAAGTGTTAAAATGGTCTTGCATTCAATAGTTGGCTCAAGTTTACAAGATCTGTGAAGTGACAAAGAACTTTGAAGGTGGTTTGATGTTCAAGACAGGGGGAAGATGTCACTGGAAAGAAAAGTGGAGAAGGTACCAATTTCTAGCCATTTCTGGGCTTTGGATTTTTTACCTTAAAAATGCATAATTTGATCGGTGAGTTCCCTTCCGGCTCTGAAATTCTGTGTCTTATGGGTGAGGTCTCCAGAGGTCTTGACAGTCTCTTCCTGGGCCAACGGCCAAATTGCTTCATGGACTTGGGCGAGTTGATTAACTTCTGTTTTTGTCTTCTCATGGAGAAAGTGGATTTGTACCTTGGCATTCCAGAAAGGACTCTTGAGTGGCCTGGTGATGTTGACCATCAAATGCAAGGAAATACTTACGAATAAAAGCCGGCCACTGTCTTGGACAAAAAAATTCCCAATTATATGTGCTAGTAGAGAGTAGGGCATGTAATCCCAGGCACCAAAAATAATTTCAGTTCATTTTAGAAGTTTCCTCTCCATCCAGCTGGTTCTCTTGTCTAAGGCTTGGTCAAATTAAAGGTTAATTGAGCTGTTATTCCCAGGCAACAGAAGGAGGTAGTTTTGGGGAGGAGACTGGAAAGCCCAGGGTGGCTTTGCCCATTTTCTGTGGAGAATTCACATGTTGGTAATTGGGATTTAGTTGACTATTTGTGATAGGGTTCATAATGATAGTGTATTAGTCACTTCCAGGATACTGTATGTTTTGCCATGGGCATTTTTTGGAAAAGCTCTTGACATTTTTGTTGACTTTGAACATTGACATGAAAAATAAAGATCCAGAAAAGTGGCTCAGACCCTAGGCTGTGAAGGCGGTTGCTTATGGTCCTGCTCTAAAAGGCAGTTGAATTCAGCCCATTTTATTTCTGACCTCATAAAACTATGTGGCGGAGGGAGGTGGGAGGAGTAGAATCAGCTGGGACCTTGTGGATTAATGCTATTTCTGAATTTGCATGTTGGAGGGGAAGCAGTGAAATAAAGGAGAAACTAAAACATAGCTGATTTCTTTTGTGGGGAGAGGAAGACAAGAGTAGCTGGATTCCAGTTATTGGTGTGTGCTTTTCCACAAGGGTGCTGTGGCATTTTTAAGGAATAGTATGGTCTTAGTAAAACATGAGCTTGACCCCAGGGCTCTGTTAATAAATCTTTTCTTCTGGGTTAAAGAAAACACACAACAAAAAGCCTCTGTGATATTTTCTAAGAATTTTAAGTTCTGTTTGTAAGAATAGTAATTTGGGTTTACTGAAGAAACAGATGATTTTTTGAGTTTTCCTGTTGGAAGACAGTAAGCTGGGCCTGGGGTGGGATGTGCTAAGCTATTGGGCTGTTGGTTTAGCATCATTAAAACATTAATATTTTTTTTAATGGGGGAGGAAGAGGAAAAAGACCCTCTGTATCTAAATGGCAGTGATGACTCTGAGCTGTAGAACGAGGTGACAGTTATTTTCATGCTGTAAGCGGCTGTGGCTTCTTTTATACATTTGGCAGCTACTTATTGAGCATTTACTATTTACCAGGCGCTGTGTTAAGGCTCTGGGAATAGGTTGATAATGAAAGATACATAATCACCTCCCTCTACCCATACCCTGCCACCACCCCCAGCTTGCCGGGGAGAGGTAAGCGTGTAAAGAAATATATATTGCCAGTTGTGATACATGCTCTGATGAAACCTCAGGGGCAGTGATCTGGATAGGCTTAGTTAGAATAGCCTGGAAAGGCCTCTCTGAGGATTGGGGGTGAGGGGGAGACAGCACTTCAGGCAGAGGAGAGAGCCTGAGCAGAAGGACTCTGGCTTTGGGGGAACTCAAAGAGGCATAGGTTGACAAGGGGAAGGGAGAGAGGGCAGTACGAAGTGATTGTGCAGGACTCTGTGGGCCTTGATAAGGTTTGGATTTCATTTGAAGTGTAGTGGGAAGCCATTGAAAGTTTGGAGTGGGAAGTGATGGCCCCTAACTCATGTTCACAGGGGAGTGCACTGGTGGAGCAGAGAGCAGGGAGGGGCAGGCGTGGAACTGGGGAGTGCAGTACAGAGGCAGTTGGCAGGTGAAGTGAGGAGGTGGGAGGCGACATTAGAGGTGGAATGGGCCAGGCTGCTGGGGATTTGGTGGGGTTGGGAGGAGAAGGGGAGAAGGAATCCAGGGTAACTCTGAGGTTTCTGGCCTGAGCAGTTGGGTAAATGGTGGTGCTGTTTGCTGAGATGGAGGAGGATTGGAAGCGGGAGGGGTGGAATTGAGATATCTCAGTGTGAGCACCACCAAGTTTGAGATACCTGTTAGACTCAAAGGGGAGATGTCAAGTAGGTGTTTGATGCAGTGTCCAGCGCGAGATAAAAATGTGGGAGCCGTCAGCTTGGAGATGGTATTTAAGTCCAGGAGAGTAGATGAGATGCCCTAAGGAGCCTGTAGAGAGGGAAGAAGAGGCAGCGTGAAGGCTGTGT